>SNQJ01S0035475.1:109208-125384 GCA_010110895.2 Picea sitchensis | reverse complement strand
AAGGAGTCTATAAAGGTTGTGTTCTTGGCAAGCATCATTAGGCACCCTTTGACTCTAGAAAAGTGTGGCAAGCACAAAACTTCCTGGAGTTGGTCCACAATGATGTCTGCTATATCAATCTACCTTCCCTAGAAGGTGCAAGGTATATGATGAATTTAATTAGCAATCTTCTCGTTTCACTTGGGTTTACTTTCTAAAGAATAAGAATCTTGTATTTGAAAAGTTCAAAGAATTTAGAGCCTTTTCTAAAAATCAATGTAGCAGACCCATCAAGTGCTCGAGATATGACAATGGTGGTGAGTATGTCAATCGAACTTTTGAAGAATACCTGGTTCGATCTGGTATTGAATGGAAACGGTTGGTTCCTCACACACCTCAGCAGAATGGCGTCACATAATGCAAAAATAAGATTTTAGTCGAAATGGCTAGATATCTTTTGCAAGACAAAGATTTTCCACCTCACTTATGGGCTGAAGCGGTATATTGTGCAAAGTATCTGCTCAATCGCATATTGACTCAAGTTATTTCTTCGGTGAATTCATTCGAATGATGATGTGGAAAGAAGCCTTCATTTGGCCACCTTTGTGTGTTTGGATGTGTTTCTTAGGCTCATATTTCCAATGATTGCAAAAATAAGATGGATGCAAAGAGTCATGCCTACTTCATGATGGGCTACTCTGAAGAGTCTAAATCCTATTGACTATTTGATCCTGTCAAACGACAAATCATTATCAAATAAAATATATGGTTTGATGAGAAGTATTTTAGCATCAAGTTGGTGCATGCCTCCTCTAGATTGTTATAGGATGATCACTTGATGTTTTTTCCAACTCTAGTTCTCATGTTTCATTTTCCAGTCCTTCGACTAGAAAATCGAACTATGTTCTTGTTTCAACAAGATTGTCGACCTCCGGGTCGATTAATCTGTTGCTATTTTTTTTATTGCTCCACCATCTCAGTCGATTGAAATTGTTTCAACTTTTGATCAATTTATTGTCTACCCACATGGGATTCCAAGACAATTGAATTTGTTGGACCTTATGCCAATGATATTTCCTCAGGACGACCAACTTGAAGTCAAAAGCAACATGCAAGTGTTGCATTGATGATTCATGTAATTGAAACTTCTGATCATGTTGCCTACTTTGATGCCCAATGACGACCTGAATGGGAATAGTCTATTGGTCCAGGAGGATCTCGATGGCTACCCACCTATTCCAACTAGCTCAAAACAATTTTTTGGCAACTTACTATTTTTATCATTTTTTCGGGTCCCAAACTTTGAGGGCCATTTTGAGGGCCTAAACAACGTTTTTTCATGATTGGGCACATAAAAAATATTCAAAGGATTTGATTGAGATCACTAAATGAATCTCCTTGTCGATACCTTTCCAACGAGCTATCATGCACCCAAAACATAGATTGTATACCAAAGTTACGCCCCTGGGAAGTTGATACACCAAATTACCCAAAACGGGGTCCACAAAATTGTTGGCTTTTCATCTTCCAGGGTTAGGGGTTTCGATTTTATTTATGTTAAAAAGTCTTTTGGAGCCTCATTGTAACAATCATATTCTTTTGAATAAGCGTAGCCATCACATCTCTTCTCAGAGATAAGCTGCCACCATTCTAGCGAGTCTTTCACTCTATAATTTTACAATTCTGTACATTTCACTCATTAATAGAAATTGTGTATTAATGTATATATGTGCCTCTTGTTATATACATCTGATATATCTTTGTTATATTATTGGATATATTTTCATATCTCAGTATGTTTCTTTATTATATATCCACTCTCATTTCATGTCAAAATAATTAGTATCAGTGGTATTAGAGCGAGCTGCTCTTGATCGTTTTTCAGTGCATGTCCCCGACGAGGTCTGAGTATAGCAAGTTGTGTCTTGAGTTTGTCTCTCTTGAGGACAATCACTCTCTCAAGCCCAAGAAACCCTCCATGGTGGAAGAAAAGAAATATGACATAGCATAAGATTCTATTAATCTATTGCTTGAGCAAGCTCTCATGAGACAAAGGGACGAAATGTGGAGAATTTTTCCCACATCCTTCAATGCATGCCGATAAAAACAAGCACATCTTCATCAAGCAAACACTTTGGAGAAACCTCTCCTTTCAAGGTACAAGTTAATTTTGATATTCCCGTATTTGAAGGTCAAATCGACGCAGATGCCCTAGAAAAATGGTTAAATATGCTAGAAGGTTATTTCTCTATTCACAATTTTTTCAACAGGGAAAATATCACCTTTGCACTCCTTAAGGCTCTCCCCCATGTCAAACATTAGTGGGAAACTTACTGGGATCAAAGTTCCATAGATGATTCTAGAATATATGGGGTCGAGCTCACTTGGGATTTTTGTGTGGATGCAGTCAAGGAACAATATTACCATGTTGGTAAGTATGATGACCAATACATGAGATGGACCACACTGCGGAAAGAGAGGGGCCAAACAATGCCAGAGTTCACAAATAATTTCCATACCTTGCACAACAAGTCAGGTATCAAATACTCCGAGCGACATTGGTTCTGAAATACTACAGGGATCTGCATAGGTACATCCCAACCAAAATGGATTTCCTGGACATCTCATCATTGGGATATGTCTATCAATATGCTGTCAAAATAGAGCATAAATTTAGGCACCAGAACAAACGGGATCTTGGGTCTGCAAATCCGCAACAACCAAAGTATGGTAAAGATGACCCTAACAACCAACCTCCAAAAAACCATTCCAAGCCATAGGAAAAGAAGGGTAACGGAAAGATGAAGAAGGACACTAGAAAGTGGTGTGATTTCCACAAAATTCCCTGGCACAACACTGATGAATGTCACTCAAAACAATCATTGGTGGCTGAGATCAAAGAAAAGGAGCTGAACCATGATTCACAATCTGATTCAAAAAATAATGGGAGAAGAAACATCATCGACGCAAACCCCACTGCTACTATCACGACCACAACAATTCAACCAGAAGAACCAATAGATCCTGAAGAGGGGGAACACATTTTTCATTCACAGATGTGGGTGAAGGGGACCCCGTTGTATTTTATTGTTGATAACAAAAGCTATAAGAACCACATCTTAGTGGAGGTCATTAAATAGTTGAGATTGTCGACAACACCACACCCGCAACCATACAACATCAGGTGGCTTCACCAGGGACAAGATCTTTGTGTCAGCCAACAATGTCGATTGTCATATGACATCCAAACCTTCAAGGATGAAGTATTATGTGATGTTTCCCCGCTGGATGTATGTGATGTTCTTTTGGGCCAACCATATATGTGGAATCGCCATGCTATTTATGAGTCTTGACCCCGTAGTGTCATTGTTACTCTGGGGGGTCATCTCTACAGGATACAAGAGATATTTCCAACTACTGTCCCACCAAAACAATGCGGCAAAGGTAATCTCTAATACTATAAAATTTATCCTCTCACAATCTGTTCAAAAGGTGAACAAAAGGACACTGCAACCACTGCAGCCTTGGGCCAAGACCTTTCTTTCCAACAGAATCAGATTGCAAAAGAGAAAGAAGATATTGTTTCTTCACCTACAATAGTACCTACACATTGCCCAGTAAATCCAAGATACAATAGGTTGGTCGAACATATTCAACCCCTCCAGCAACAAGTTTGTGACAGTCTTCAGCAAGCTAAGCAACGCGACTTCTCTAGCAAGGCAAGCGACTCACTGAGATTCAGGTTCAACAAATGCTTTCCCCTCTCCCCCAGGAACTCAACACAATGGAGACCATTGCTTCCTAAGGAGGGAGGATTGATCCAGGAGGATCTCAGTAGTCGCCCACCTATTCCAACTAGCTCAAAACATTTTTTGGCAACTTACTATTTTCATCAATTTTTTGGGTCCCAAACTTCCACGACCATTTTGAGGGCCTAAACGATGCTTTTTCACGATCAAGCACCTTAATGATAGATGGAAGGCTTTGATTGATCCCCCTAAATGAATATCCTTGTAGATACCTTTCCAACGAGCTATTGTGCGCCCCAAACGGAGATCGTATGCCAAAGTTATGCCCCTGGGAAGTTGATACACCAAACTACCCAAAACGAGGTCCAAAAAACTGTTGGCTTTTCATCTTTCGGGGTTAGGGTTTTGGATTTTCTTTATGTTAAAAAGGCATTTGGACCTTCATTGTAAAAATCATCTTCTTGCCAATGAGCGTAGCCATCACATCTCTTCTCAGAGATAAACTGCTACCATTCTAGCGAGTCTTTCACTATGTAATTTTACAGTTCTATTCATTGAACACTCATTAATAGAAATTGCGTATTACTGTATATATGTGCCTCTTATTATATAAATCTGATATATCTTTTTTATATTATTGGATCTCTTGCAATATCTTGGTATATTTATTTATTATATCTCCTCTCTCATTTCGTGCCGAAAATAATCTGGATCAGCTATGGAAAAATAAATTGATTCTTTGTCAAAGAATCACACTTGGGACTTAGTTCCTCGACCGCAAGGAAATAATGTTGTGAAGTGTTGATGGGTCTATAGGACCAAATTAACCTTTGAAGGTGTTTTTGATCGAAATGAATCTCACTTGGTTGCAAATGTATTTTCTCAACAAGAAGGTATCGACTACACTGAGACATTTTCACGTATTGCGAAGATGAACTCTGTTAGATTGATTCTTCCCCTTCCTGCTCGTTTTGGATGGAAAATCCATTAGATGGATGTGAAGAGTGCTTTTCTTCATGGAGATCTATGTGAATAAATTTTCATGGAACAACCTCCTAGTTTTGTGACAGATTCTAACTTGTTTTATCGACTCAAGAATTCTCTTTATGGTTTGAAGCTGGCTCCCCGAGCTTGGTATGATAAGATCAATAGTTTCTTTCTTAGAATTGGTTTCAAAAGTTGTGAATATAATCACAAATTTTATGTACTCCAGACCAATGGAGACACTTTGATTGTTATTGTATATGTTGATGACCTTGTCATTATTGACAATAAAACTGATCTCATTATGAGATAGAAGAAAAAAATCGTTAACTCCTTTGACATGACAGATCTTGGTACTTTGCATTATTTTTTGGGTCTTCAAGTATAACCACTATGCGATGGATATTTTGACATGTTTTAAGATGGTCGATTGTAAGACCTGTGCTACTCCTTTTCAGTCTGGAGTAAAGCTCACCAAAACTTGTCAAACTCCCAAAGTCGTTGCTACACTTTATCGACAACTGGTCGACACTCTTATTTATCTTATTCACAATCGACCTGACATTTCCTTTGTTGTTAGTGTGGTTTCTCAATTTTTCCAGAACCCAAAAGAAATCCATTGGAAGACAATCAAACAAATTGTCCGCTATCTCAAGGGTACCGCTCAGTTTGGTATCAAGTATCGTCGAAGTTCAAATTCACTGGTCAGCTTCATCGACTCTGAATGGGATAGAAACATTGATGATTGGAAGTCCACTTTTGGCTATGTGTTTCTCTTCAGCACTGGACTGTTGGTGTGGTAATGCAAGAAACATAAGGTAGTCTCCTTGTCGAATACAAACACATAATACCATGGCGCCATTCATGCAGGTACAAAGGCCATCTGGATCCACCAAATTCTGGGTGAACTTGGATCTTGTCTTCAAACCTCAACTACAATCTACTGTGACAATCAAATTTCCATACAAGTTGTTGACAATCCTATTTCCCACAGTAATATGAAGCACGTGGAGCTCCATGCTCACTATTTGAGACAATTGGTTCATGAGAATGTTATCTCTCTTGCATATTGCCGAATAGATGATCAGATTGTTGATATCTTCACTAAACATTATAATAAACATTGTTGAGAAATTACAATAAACATTATATTAATGAATTAAAAATAAAAATAAGTTAAAAATAATATTATAATGGATTAAATTAAGTTTAAAATTAATAGGTGAAAAATATATAACTAGTATAGATTTATCTTAACTTACGATTTGAGTATTAGTGTTCAATAACAATGTAGATGGATCTAGTAGTCCTCTTCTAGGTCGAATGACCATCCATGTGAACATAATTTCCACAAAAATGCTCTGAGAAAAAGGACACACTAATAATGTCAATTAGCATCCTAATCGTTAATTTGAGTTTATGCGTATGATTCAACTAAACCATAATTCTTCCTAATAACTACCGAGTAGTAAACTAGGTGTCCTGCTGGAACTGCTCAAATTATGAATCAATTAGCATGCTGAGATCAAACTCAAACAATCAATGGATGTCGCACAAAATACAACAAGTGGTAGAAACCTAAAAAATGTCCAATTGGAAGTTTTTCACAAGTGATGAAATCTTTGCAACGCTCTTGTTGCTATTGTTGTCACCCATGTGGTATTTTGTTTGTCTAATTATTCCATCTACAAACTATTGTTTCCTATTTGGAAATTTGTTTGTTATTGTCGAAACTTGAAGTCTGACAATCATCATATATATTCCTTCCTTTGTCAATTGAAAAGTGAGACATCATGGGTTTTCTTGTGGGTTACTCTTAACCAATTCATCACCATATTTGGTGATTTTGGTTGACCACTAACCATTTGCACTTCATTTGGTGGTTTTGGTTTACCGCTAACCATTTTCACTCTTTAATCTACTCCTCCCTTTAAGGTGCAAGATAGTTTAATCAATGTAGTCCCCCCTTTGAGGTGCAAGAGAGTACCATTCTGATTTCGTTTGTGTACATCCCCCCCTTTAAGGTGCAAGGAGAGAAGATTGAATGGTTATCTGCTACAAGTTGTGTCTTTACTCGAGAGATAATTTTGTGGTAAGACTAATATAATTGTTTGGTTGTTGATGACCATTTCCAAGGATTGATCCAACCATAATAAATTTTTAATCTTTCAAGTTTCTTTAGTGTAGAGCATTTATCTGATGAATGATTATGCTTGCCGCAATGCTGACATGAACTCTAAACATGTGAGCTAGAACACATGTAATTGTTCATTGACATGAACTCCAATACCTGATAAGAGTGAATTAAGATAAGTGAATCAGTCACAAGTATGACACATCCCTGAAAATACCTGACAACTCAATCAAATGCCAAGCAACAATGTAGATGGATATAGTAGTCCTCTTCTAGGTCGAATGACCATCCATGTGAACATAATTTCCACAAAAATGCTCGGAGAAAAAGGACACACTAATAGTGTCAATTAGCATCCTAATCATTAATTTGAGTTTCTGCGTATGATTCAACTAAACCATAATTCTTCCTAATAACTACCGAGTAGTAAACTAGGTGTTTGACTGGAATTGCTCAAATTATGAATCAATTAGCATGTTGAGATCAAACTCAAACAATCAATGGATGTCGCACAAAATACAACAAGTGGTAGAAACTTAAAAAATGTCCAATTGGAAGTTTTTCACAAGTGATGAAATATTTGCAATGCTCTTGTTGCTATCGTTGTCACCCATGTGGTATTTTGTTTATCTAATTATTCCATCTACAAACTATTGTTTCCTATTTGGAAATTTGTTTGTTATTGTTGAAACTTGAAGTCTGATAATCATCATATATATTCCTTCCTTTGTCAATTGAAAAGTGAGACATCATGGGTTTTCTTGTGGGTTACTCTTAACCAATTCATCACCATATTTGGTGATTTTGGTTGACCACTAACCATTTGCACTTCATTTGGTGGTTTTGGTTTACCGCTAACCATTTTCACTCATTAATCTACTCCTCCCTTTAAGGTGCAAGAGAGTTTAATCAATGTACTCCCCCCTTTGAGGTGCAAGAGAGTACCATTCTCATTTCATTTGTGTACATCCCCCCCTTTAAGGTGCAAGGAGAGAAGATTGAATGGTTATCTGCTGCAAGTTATGTCTTTACTCGAGAGATAATTCTGTGGTAAGATTGATATAATTGCTTGGTTGTTGATGACCATTTCCAAGGATTGATCCAACCATAATAAATCTTTAATCTTTCAAGTTTCTTTAGTGTAGAGCATTTATCTGATGAATGATTATGCTTGCCGGAATGCTGACAAGGATGGAGATCAAAACACTGATCATCCATATGACCAACTCGATGACAATGTTGACACTTAACGTTTTTGTGTCAAATTGGAATAAGTGAAGTTGAAACTTCTTGAAGGACTTGCACTATTGAAGTGGATTGGTCTAGAATAATATGGAATTTGAAAGGTTACTTACTTATCATATACACGACATGCTATATGTTTGTTGTTTTTTATTTCTTCCCAAGGTTTGATAATGGGCTTGGGAAGAGTATGCTAAACTTGTTCATAAATAACTTCATCTTCATCTGAAGTTGTTTCACTAAGTTGATCCTATGTTGATTGTTGATAGAAATCATTATCAAATTCAAAAAGTGGGTTGTTATGAAGAATGACCGGTTCAGAATGTTGAAGATACTTTAGCTAGTGTTTATCATGAAGATGTTGTGGTTGAGTCCGAAGAAATTTAACTTTGACTTGCAAAACTTGCAAACAAGTTAAAACTGATTGAAGAGTGCCTTTGTTGAGTATGATTATGTTGTCTTCAATAGTGAGTATTAGTGTTCAATAACACTAATAATTCTTGAATTTAAACCATTGAATATGACCTCCTTTTGCAAGTAGGTAGTAAAAAAAAAAAAAAAAGAGCTTCTTGCAACTTCACCATAGTAAGACCCAACAATTTTAATTTAGACTAATTTCAAAACTATAGTTGCATGCCATTCATTAAAAAAAAAAATTCCTTCTCTTTCACGCTAGTGGGCATCTTGAGGTATCAAATTCATGAGGGGACATGATTCATTATCGACTTAAGAAAATCAGATTGAAAAGTCATTCTACAACTATACTATTAACATTGAATAAAGAAGTTTCAATTTTATTTTTAATTCGATAAAAATTAATATTTATTAATTATTTATATTTATGTAAGAACAAAGCTTATCTTCTCCAACAATGATGTACGTATGAAATATTCAATAGTTATGAAACATGTGGGAGTTACAACCAATGATACATGTGGGAGATATTCAATAATGATAATTTTGGGATTTACACATGTACCCTTCTCACTCATCTATATAAAGTCTTCACCAGCTCATACATGTTAATTAATGTGCTCTAGCCGTACTGGTATATTCCTAGAACCCATTTACGTCTGGCCTGATTCTGTAAGGATGGCGGGCGGTTCTCTGCATGGAGTGGGAGTGTCACACGAAAGGGCACAGCAATACCAGGGCCGAGTAACGCTCTATGTTGTTGTTGCGTGCATTGTTGCCGCTATTGGGGGCTCCATTTTCGGGTATGATATCGGCATATCTGGTATGTTTGTCACAGAGCTTTCAGTTTCAGTTTATATTTTAATTTTGCAAATAATGCTATGAATTGATAATGATCAGAAGACAATAATTTAAGCCTATCTGCTTCAATCGATTTCTTGAATTGCTTCAATGGATTTGTTGAATTCTGAGCTGTGTTGTGAATAACAGGCGGAGTTACATCCATGGATCCGTTTCTCAAGAAATTCTTCCCCGAAGTTTACCGCAAGAAACATCAAAATTCCCACGACAGCGATTACTGCAAGTACAACAACCAAGGTCTGGCTATGTTCACCTCGTCCCTCTACATTGCAGGCCTTGTTGCTTCACTGTTTGCGTCTCTTACGACGAGAAAATATGGGCGCAAGGCCAGTATTATCAGTGGAGGTATCAGTTTTATCATAGGCGCATCTCTGAACGCCTATGCCGTGAATTTGCCCATGCTCATTATTGGGCGCATTATGCTTGGAGTGGAAATTGGCTTCGCAAATCAGGTTGGCTTGTATGGGTTTTGGGGATTTTAGAAGCTTTTTCTTTGAATTTCAATGACTCTGGGATTACAGAATTTTTTAGTTCCACTTAGAATGACTTGGGTTACAGAGTTTTTAGTTTGACTTTGAACGAATTGGGTTTGCAGACCTTTTAATCTGGATCTGAAAGATCTGGGTTTGCAGAGTTTTTTGATAGTTTGGATTCGAAGGACTTCGGTTTACAGAGTTTTTGGTTTGAATTTGAATGAATGGGTTGACAGAGTTTTTNTTTGAACGAATTGGGTTTGCAGACCTTTTAATCTGGATCTGAAAGATCTGGGTTTGCAGAGTTTTTTGATAGTTTGGATTCGAAGGACTTCGGTTTACAGAGTTTTTGGTTTGAATTTGAATGAATGGGTTGACAGAGTTTTTTGTTTGAATTTGTCTCAAGGCCGTTCCTCTCTACCTCTCAGAGCTGGCTCCCCCGAAATTCCGTGGAGGACTTAATATGTTGTTCCAGTTGGCCACAACACTTGGGATTTTCACAGCAAATATGGTTAATTACGGCACTCAGAACATAACACCCTGGGGATGGCGTCTTTCTCTGGGTTTGGCTGCAGTTCCTGCACTTTTGATGACAGTTGGAGGGTTCTTCCTTCCTGAGACTCCCAACAGTCTGATAGAACGTGGCCATCTAGACAAAGGCCGTGCTATCCTGGAGAAGACCAGGGGCACCAAGCATGTAGATGCAGAGTATGAAGATATGCTGGATGCAAGTGAATTGGCTAACGCCATTGAACATCCATTCAGGAATATTTTTGAGAGGAGGAATCGGCCACAGCTAGTCATGGCCATCTTCATGCCCATGTTTCAGATCTTGACTGGAATCAATTCGATATTGTTCTATGCCCCTGTTCTTTTCGGGAGTTTGGGCTTTGGTGCAAATGCTTCCCTGTATTCCTCCGTTTTGACCGGAGCTGTTCTTGTACTTTCCACCCTTGTATCAATTGCCACTGTCGACGGGTGGGGGCGCAGACCCTTGCTAGTTGGTGGTGGCATTAAGATGATAGTATGTCAGGTAAGAGCAAAGCTGAGAGAGGGTAGGCCCTTTTTCAAGTTTTTACAGATTTAGTTGCATCTTGTTTTCAAACATCTCAATATACTTCTTAGACATGGCCTTTCAATACTTCTTAGACATGGCCTTTCAGTTGGTGTAACCCAGGGTTCAAACATATCTCCATGCTTACTAGGCACCCATGTTTTCGCCATAGCTATGGAGGTCCCCACTAGGCAGGGAAAACTAGATGCTGTGCAGTTTTTAAGGTTTCTGTTCTTCAAATCTAGGAGCCAAATGCACTTGATGATTTCTCATTGATTCTTAGGTCAAAATAAGGTTTAAGGTGTGGGAATTGCATCAGTCCCTTACTTTTACACCAGCTAAACAAAACTCCAAATATTATGTTTTCCTTTTTTGTTTGGTTGGCTGTAACCATGGTAGCTGTCTGTGCTTGAGTGCTTTTGTGGCCTGTTCCACTTACATTTTCAGAGTTGAATCGCAATCCTGACTTCTTGCCTGCATCAGCTGAGTAGGTGAGAAGAAAGCTTGAACAAACATCCTTCAATTGTCTTCTTGATTTCCTTTATTCAGCACAGAAGTCTGTATTACTTCTTTAAAGGAATTCCTGTGAGTGTAGGGTTAAAACTTGGTTGTAAAATCTATAATTAAATTAGGAGCAGTTGTAACTACATCCATTAATCAGCTTGTAAAGAGGGATTTTATAGTCACTCCAAGTTCATAGGCGCTGTTGTGTGCAACAGGGAGGGACATGTCTTCAGAGTTAAATCCAAACCCTTTCTTTAATCTCGATAACTGACTGCACTGGGGAAGAGGCCCTTACTCGCATTACTATTGACTGATTCAAAAAAGCTTAGCAGCAAATTGTGGAGGGATTTTTGTGTTTTTTCCCATTGTTGTTGGGTTGTTTACTGTTGTCTTCATCAATAATAATATTATCTTATATTTTTTGTCTTCATCAATAATAATATTATCTTATATTTTCACAGGTTGCTGTTGGCATAGTCCTGGCCCTAAAGTTTGGAGGAGACAAACAACTATCCAAAGGCTTCTCTGCGTTGTTGGTAACAGCCATCTGTTTATTTGTGGCTGCATTTGGGTGGTCGTGGGGTCCTCTTGGATGGACTGTGCCAAGTGAAATTTTCCCACTAGAAACCCGTTCTGCTGGACAGGCCATAACTGTCTCTGTGAACCTTCTTTTCACATTTGCAATTGCACAGGCCTTYCTATATCTTCTATGTACGTTCAAGTACGGGATTTTCCTATTCTTTGCAGGCTGGATCTGTATCATGACTGCCTTTGTATACTWCTTCTTGCCAGAAACTAAGGGTGTACCCATTGAAGAAATGATTCTTCTATGGAGAAARCACTGGTTTTGGAAGAAAATAGTTCCATGCATTGACGAGGGGGAACAAACTGTGAAGCAACCAGATCTGTGATTCACATAAAGACTAATTTAGCTTRGGAGTTKGCCCTTGCAAGTCTATTTAAGTAGGATTTATCTCTGCTCTTTGTAGTTTTACCAAGAAAGGATAGGAAAMTTGACCTATTTTCTTAGGTTGATGTGGCCTGACCTATTTTTTATTTTCTTAGGTTGATGTGGCTTATAGATGGTGGATACAAGAAGGCTATTTTCTTAGGTAGATGTGGCTTATAGATGGTGGATCCAAATTTTTATTTTCTTAGGTTGATGTGGCTTATAGATGGTGGATACAAGGAGGCTATTTTCTTAGGTTGATGTGGCTTATAGATGGTGGATCCAAAGAGGAAGGAGGAGGAGGTTGATGTGGCTTATAGATGGTGGAACCAAAGAGGAAGGAGGAGGAGGAGGAGATGTGTAATTTCTAGATGTGTAATTTTTTAAATATTTAATATCAAGTATGGAATTTATAAGGAGATGTGTAATTTCTTAAGAATTTATAAGGAGATGTGTAATTTCTTAAATATTTGATATAATATTTAATATCAAATATGGAATTTATAATTGATATTTAAAGAATATTTTAATATCAATATTATATATAAATTAAAAAATATTTTAATATTAACATTATATATATAAAATAAATAATCGAAGAAAAAAATTTAAAAATTTTTTATTGACTTATTTTACTGTGGATCCAAAGAGGAAGGAGGAGGATATGTGTAATTTCTTAAATATTTTAATAAGAAAGAAATATGTAATTTCTTAAATATTTAAAGAATATTTTAATATCAACATTATATATATAAATTAAAAAATATTTTAATATCAATATTATATAAATAAAATAATTGAAGACAAAATTTTTTATTGAGTTTTTTCTACTGATGGATTCAAAGAAGGAGGAGATGTGTAATTTCTTAAATATTTTAATAAGAAAGAAATGTGTAATTTTTTAAATATTTAATATCAAATATGGAATTTATACTTAATATTTAAAAAATATTTTAATATCAACATTATATATAAAATAATTGAAAACAAAATTTTTTTATGAAGTTTTTTACTAGTATTGTATGAGAGTATAAGAGATGCATCTAAAAATTCCTAGTATGAGGGGAGATGTGTAATTTCCTCAATATTGATTTGACACATGACATTTTAAAAGAAAATATTTTAATGTTGGTCACAATTTACCATAAATTATTTCAATGTATATATTAAGTAAAATGACTTTTTCCATAGGTAAATCTTTGGATACTTAATATGGACTTGACTTTTACCATTGAAACAAATATTAATATAAAAAATATATTTCAATATGTTAATAAATAAAATATTTCAATATTTATATTAAAAAAAATATTTTAATATATATAAGAAAGTAAAAAAACTAGTATTGTTTCTAAAAGACTTTCTATAAATGAATTATTTCAGTGTCCACCTTAAGTAAGATTACTAGATCTCTAAAGTTTTGATGACTGAGAAGGTTAAGAACGTTATTTTGAAATTGAGATCTAATATGGGTATACTCTGGGTATTTGTAACACTCTATTTCCTCCAGTTTGTAAAAATAATTATATTGGCCGAGAACTATGGCAAACTCAAAGATGTGAATGTTTGATGTGACAGACCTTTGTATAAAAGGTTGATGAATATAAATTATGTTATGATTATGTGTTGCATGACTGCTGGGAGTGGGGGGGATGTGCTAAAAGAGACCACGATGGTTAAAGAGAGGTGGTGGAAGGGACCTGGAATGGTTGCGTTAACGTCCACCGAACCAATACCGTACTGGTTTTTGCTTGCTCAAAGACCAAAGCAACTCTCTGATCCTTGAATGAATTACCCGCCAGGATGGTAGGTGGGGAGGCTCTTCAAGAGTTAATGAGGGGATGGGGGCGAACCACCCATCCGTAGAAGCTCTCAGACCTGACCACGGACGGGGGAATTTGCGCCACACACAATCTTGTAGAAAAAGGCAAGAAATGAAGTGTGGGAAAAAGGAGGAGGAAACACGCGCGATAGGGATCGCGAAAGAGAATTGAGAGGAACTCTGGAAATACAGGGAGTTTTGAATAGAGGAGAAGGAGAGTAACCTTCGTCCTTGACTTCTGTTGAGCTGGAAGTAGGAGACTGAATCTCAAGCATCGTGGTCTAGCTCGGGAGTGGCTAGTGGTAAATCCGTTTGAAGTCACTGAGCCTACGGTTGGGTGGAAATGAGCACCCCTCTCAGCAGTTGCGTCACGCCTGGTGTTTCTGATAAGTGTTTATGTCTTGTATTTTGAATTGAATATCCTGGATGCATGCTCATGTTTATACGCTCATAAATGGTTTCTGTATAGAAGTGATTGCCTTGTGTTTTGATTGGGAATAATGGATGCATGCCTATACTTATATATGACCATAATCGGTTTCTATATAGAATGAATAAGTTCAGAATACGAGTCCGTTCTCTTGAGAATTGTCCCATCTACTTGACTCACGCTCTGTCCTGGTTTAATTTTCCAAAGGCACCTTTTTCCGGGGAGTTTCCTCACATTTTAGAGCCGGAGTGAGTTCCTTGAAAAGACTACCATTATAGTAAACCCACGAGTTTACCTTACCCTTGTCACAGAGTTCATAGCTTGACAAATTAGGAAGGCTTTTCAGTCAGGTCACCAAGCCTAGGGATAATTACCTAAGAACCCTCTGAAGGATCATGTGATCTGAGTCTGGAAACCTTGTACAAGAAAGAGTAGTTCTCTCAGGTTTCGAAGTCGTGAGAGTTCGAAGCTTCGAGAGGTTGAATCTCGTGATTCAAGCTCAGAAAGGACAGCGAGTCCAGTTATCGAAAGAGAACACCCCATCATTTGGTAGATGAACGGTCAGAATTCTTTTAGAAATACCCCAAATCGATTTAGCGTGAATAAGTTTCGGCGTTTCGACACCCAGGAAACCAAAGGGCAAGACGCCTCGTCTTCGAAAGTCATGAAATCCCGGTATAAGAAACCCCGACGCGCTCCATGGATGAGCCGGTTTAGTGTGAGTAAGTTTCGGCGTTTCGGCACCCGGGAAACCAAAGGGCAAGACCTCTCGTTTTCACCAGTCGCGAAATCCCGGTATACGAAACCCCGAATCGGTTTAGCGTGAATAAGTTTCGGCGTTTTGGCACTCGGGAAACCAGAGGGCAAGACCCCTCATCTTCGCAAGTCGCGAAATCCCGATATACGAAACCCCGACGAGCTCTGTGGATGAATCCTAGGTCACAGGATAGGGTCATGTGGTAGAAGGAGGAGGTAGGCGCTAGCAGTTAATAAAAGGTCTAAACTCGGGAATCGACATTTCGGGTCCCGAAAGAATCTGGACTGCCCATTTGTAGAGGACGCGTGTCGAAGATCTAAAGCCGTCGGGGTTCTGGAGATCAGGGAAATAGGAGTGAAGACCCTGCCAAAATCCGAAAAGGTAGAATGTCGGGATTTAATCCAGGCCGTTGATCAAGTCGATGATCTAGACCATAGATTCAGATGATATCGGGCTTTCGGGTTTCAGGGATTGAAGGAACAAGGGTTCCTTGCAATAGGAATCTCGAAAGTCGAGTTCTGTAGCGCCATTTGGTGTTGGCGTGTGTTCACTGAGGTGGTCGCATGGAGTAGGAAAAAGGGGAGCCAAGGAGCTCGTTAACCCCATTTCGGGTTTCGACATTTCAAGGGACAGGGAGCTGGGGAGAGCTTGCACACAGAAATCCCAAAATGCGAAAGCTGGAAGCGCCTTTTTGGTAAGGCCTGTGGTCATAGCCAATGATCACATGGAGGAGGATAAGGGAAGAGATGGTCTGCGCTAAGCCCCATAGAAATTCGGGGATTCTGTCCCTCGAAGAAAAGACGAAAAATCTAGGTTGTCGTAGT
>SNQJ01S0035475.1:50341-69488 GCA_010110895.2 Picea sitchensis | reverse complement strand
AGTTGTTCTTAAGGGGGGGATGTTAGAATATTTAGACACTTAGGAGTTAGTTAAGATCTACTTGGTCTAATGTGTTGTTAGGTAAAAGTGTGTTTCTTTAGTATGCATTAGTATGCATTTGTAGTTAGGAAATCCGACGGTCACAATATGTTCCCGACATAGAGTGATCCAATGGTTCATACTCTCCTCGATATTAATGACCATTGATCCATGGCTTAACACTCGATTGGTCCATGATCTCTATTTAAAGAGCATGGAGGGTCATTTGCTGATGACCGATTGTGAGAAACTCTCTTGTAGAATATCTCTATAATCTTTTTCATTTGCATTAATAAACTGCTCCAAGTGGCCGCATTGGCTGGGGCCGTGGATGTTTCCCCATAGGGGTTTTACCACGTGAAAAAATCGGTGTGTTGATCTTTGATCTGGTTATGTGAGTGGTTACTGAAGGTGTTAGTCCTCTATTGGAATACCTGTGTTGTCGAACAACTTTCTTAGATAAACAATCTAATTTTGCCTTTGCATCATCAAGTAGTAGGAGTGGAAAGGCCCCATCACATGTAAGTTCATATATGATCTCTCCCCTTTTCTATTTTTTCTAATACAAGTTTCATTTTCTTACTTTCTTGCATCATAATTGGAAGACACTTAGACACTTTGTAAAATTATCTGAAATCCATATGATTTGTTTGTGTTGAAGGGGAAATGTAACCACAGTTGTTGGACTTTGTTAAACAATTGTAATTGATCTCTAATATGGAATACATAACATAGGTGTACCAATTACATTTCCATACATGCATAGAGTATTTTGGATGAGTTTCATGTGTTTTAGAGTCATCCTAAAGTATAATAAATAATAAGTAATTTTTCTCAGTAGGATTGTGTGGTCTTATCTTGAAGAAGAAATCCTTGCTTCCTCATTTTGACAACCAAGATTAACCACATTGACATCATATTCATTATTGGTGTCATAACATTGGTCCTTCTATATATAACACTAAATTGTTTTTTTTTTTTTGTTTGTTAGTTTGTCCGTGACATGTGGGACTAACATGTGGCTAAGAAACCATGAATCAGGGGCATCTAAGCCGTCAAAATCACCGAGGGATTGCACCTGGAATGAGCCACACCAACCCTTAACATGGTTGTATTTTTTGTCCCCTCAGGTTTCGAAACGATGACTTTAACATCACGGAGTGCCTTAACAACACACTCCGTCACCGACTGTTCTACACCTCGAGGACCTTAAATTGAAGGACATGGGGATGGGCTTTGATCCACTTATGTGTGCATGGGTCACGATACCATTTAATATAGTATCTCTGGGTGCAGCCACACGTTCGATCGCTACCTCAAGGTGCCCCCATGGCTTCAGGTTAGGCTCTCACGAGAATTGAACCTTTCCCAATGGTGAAAAACTGCTCGCTTTCCACCATTGGATCCAACCCCTTTGGGTATATAACACTAAATTGTTAACATCAACTATGTTCAAGAAATTTTCCAAGACTTGTGTAAGTTCTATCATCATCTCATTCCCATTTCAAATATTCTTACTTCTTCCTTCAACCTAGTGGGGTTGGTTTCTTTTACAGGGGGAGATACCTCATTAGGACCACTAGCCATATTTGGAACCACATTTTCCCTAATTATTTGTTATCGATATTACAACATAATAGGTCCCAATGCAACCATTTTTTTGTCCTTTTTCATGGAAGCATTTAGAAGTGTTGAGTTCTTAAATGATTTGATCATGTTATTAGTCCCTTCAAGAAGGGAATATTGAAATTTCTTGATCAATTGGTGTTGTTGATTGAGGTGATTTCACATTATTTGGAAGAAAATGTCTCCTTAAGTGTCTAGTTTTTCTTTCTTTCTTTTATTATTATTATTTTATTTTAAATAACGAATTTGAATGTTTAAAAAAATATTAATTTTTTCTAACTTTTGGTTGATTGGTAGGGAGATGTGACCATTTAAACCCTAGGAATTTAGGTGTTATGAAAATAAAAATAAATATTATAATAAAACACTTGGAGGGTGGAAACAAGTATTTACTTTGTACACTATACAATACATCATTGTAGTGGGGTGAATTGATGAATCTCACTCTCATTTTTTGGGAAGTTGAGCACATGAAAATGGCCTATGTGCACTCTTGATTGAGGATTTAAGCTCTCAATTCAGGGATTAGAAAATTGAGCGATATTTTAAAACCATCAATGAACTATTTATGCCAAAAATACCTTGATCGAGGATTTTAAAATACCTTGATCAAGGGATTTTAGAAATGAACTATTTATGTCAAAAAGACATCGATTGAGGATTTAAAAATACCTTGATCAACGACTTTTAAAAATGAACTATTTAAGTGAAAAATACCTTGATCGATGATTTTAAATAAAATCCCTAGATCGAGGTATTTTAAAACTCTCGAACAAGGTATAATACTTGAAAGTCAAGAACCCTTCCCCTTTCATGTAGGTTTTCATGGAGATGAAACCTCCAAGAGGTGAAATCCCTTCATCTCTTCCATGAAAGGTGGAAAACTTGGTGCTTGTAGATTCATCATTGAATCCTTTATCTAATGACATACAATTTTCTCATTTTCAATTTCATAGTATATTTTTAGTTTAATTTTTTTCTAAAACTTATACAAACACAAAGGTGTATACGATGTCATTCAGATATTAATTCGTTGGCTTTGAAAAATAATAAAAAATATAATTTTCCAAAAAAACAATTTAAAAAATAAATAGAGCACTATTACATTCTATATAGATCATGTTTGTATATATATATTTTAAATTATACATCGAACACTCAGTCAAATGTTGGGAACAAAAGTCACTTGTTAACTTTCCTAGAAATTTGTAAGGACAAAAATTTAATTAAATATCGATTTTGATACATTAAACAAAATTAATATTTTTTGAAAAAATATCATTGGAGAGATAACACAATTCCCTACATTTTTTTTAACTGCACGTCAAAATTCACAATGCTTATATGATTTTTTAGGGATTCAATTTTAAAAATATGTAAAATGTTAAATTTTGAACACCACATTTCACTAAAAAGTGGGACACATTCATGGATTCACCCAACGTCCTCATTATCATAATCTCTAGTGCATTTTTTAAAGGAAAAAAAAATCAAATTTTCATGATGCAAAACACGATGCCACATAGTACATCGTGTTTGTGTTGAGTTAGTGTCACCAACACATCCATTTTTTTACACACACTCTATGTGGCATCATCTTGGTGACAAAAACATGTTGCATAAATTTTTCCTGCATCAAGTTAACATTGTATTGCATCACATATTATTGCAAAAACACCTAAAATTTTACTTTTGTGTCAAAATCATGTTAGTTGCATTACATTAGCATTGTAATGCATTGATCTACACATCGATATTTCATGTGGTGCATAGTTATTGCATTGTATTAGCATCATGATTGAGTCATGTTAGAGTCACAATATAGAACTTTTGCATCATGTTTGCATCACCTTGCATTGGGGTTGTGTTGAGTTAGAGTCAAAATATGAAACTTTCATCATGTTTGCATCGAGTTAGTGTTGTCTTGCATTGTAAATATTATTATTGATGTAATTATTATTGGCTATTTAATTGTTACTAATATTCCGATTATTATTAACTATTTAATAACACACACACACACACACACACACATAAAATTACTATTTTTATAAAACTTAAACATTGATGAGATTGATGATTAACTATATAACTCTTCCCTAGAATATACTAATCATGAGCGAAAAAAGCATGTATATACAAATGCAATAGCCCACTAACATTCATTGAAAGAAAACAAAAAATCATGTATCCATAAACACAATTATGAAATTTTACTACACTAAAATTCAATCAATTTCACCCCATGTAAGCAAAAAACCTTGTGTATATAAATGCATTGATGATATTTTAAATTAAATCGTAAAATAAACATTTAATTTTTTCTTCTTATAACGAAGTCACTGGTACATTGCTGTCAATTGGGTTTAGCTCGAGTGGTTGGGAGGATTGATTGTTATTCTCCTATTGATGATTTAAATTGTTTAATATTTCAACAACAACATCATGAGGATAAATCCCCCGGCATTTTTAAAGAGGTGCTGCTGCTTCATAATTATATTACTAAAATTATGAAAACACAGTTTTAACAAAGAACATAATCACAAAAATAAAAGTTCCCGAGAAAGGGACCAAGAATTGTTCAAGAAATAAATACAATATCTTTACAATATTATACTTAAAAAAAGGAAATAACATATAAGATTCTCATGTTTCTCAGATGGATCACAATATAGGCAAGATTGGTCATATCATAAGACATAAAAGATATAAGGCCACTATGCAGATAAATTTAGATGAATATTGCATTTAAAACTAAAAACAATTATGATGAACACACTCCAAAAATCTCATACTCAAAATCTCAAAGTGTGAGAAATCATTAGAGCTATTCCCTGAAATAGTTCTTTGGGGAACTCAAAAATAAATTTCTGGTTTAACAATGAAATGTAAAGTGTTCAATAAAATAAAATGTGTTTGTCCAAATGGACTGGAATTGGGCTCCCTTGTACCTTTAAAAGGAAGCCCTAGATCTGGAAGACAAAAGAGAAATGCTTAGAAATCAACTGTTGGTTTTCATTGAATGAAAGACATGAGTTGTATGATTTCTAAATGAGAAGGAAGATGATAAATTATAAAAATGACCACTTGACTTACAATGATGGATTCTCTCGATCTCATTTGTTGGCATGAATGTCTTTTATAATTTATTTGGATGGAACTACCTAACTGGTTGTAACTAATTTTTCTTGATCTTATTCTATTATCTTGATTAAAGCATTCTTTAACCAATTTTCAATGTATTCTCTCATGGGTGCAACCATTATCTCTTGTCTAACTTTGATATCAAATAATTCATTTTTAAGATATTTAAACTCCATTGTGAGTTGGTGGAGGGTATCTTTGATATCATCATTCTTGTTTAAATAATGGACAAGCCAACCCTCTACTTTTGTCTCTGAGTATAAAATCAAGTCATTAAACCTTACTGTCAATGAGATTTTTAGGGAGTCCATATTTTCTTTCATTTGTTCTTTGGATATAAGTATTGAGTTTATGATTAAATGCGGGTCCTCCACGTCTTCAGTTGACCCAGATAATTTTATCTCAACTAACTTTAAGAATAACTTACCTCTTTTTGAACTAATAACATCACATTCTGATAACATTTCTCTTACACATTCAATTCTCTTAACCTAACATGCTTTTAATTGCTTTAAATGAATTGTTGAAGTTAAATCCTCCACCTTTCACTGAAATTCACTAAGGCTTGAAACCCTTGCATTGAAAGTAGAGACAACTCCTTTATAGAATTCTTCATCATTTTCCAAGTCTGCTTTGAGATATTTCCTGAAGTGTGTGATCCTCGAACCCAAAGAGACTAAACTGGTTGCCAACTCCAAATTTTCAACAATCAAAGAGATTAGCTTTTGGATCTTGTCACCAACATATTTCCTGATGGAAACTAATAAACTTGAAATTCTTTTCAATCTCAAGCTTGACCCTGGTCTATCTTCTAGAGTCTTCAAAGGTTTTATGGTGATGATGGGAATAAAAAACAAAGGTGCTAGCATCGAGGCACTTTATAATTCTCTTAATTTATCCCTTGAAATTGCATTCTCATTTTCTATATCTCCAATTGAACATTTGAAGGCTTCCCCTATTGATTCATGGAATTCCATGACTTTAGAGGGTGGAACTCCATGAAAATCAAGTTATGAATTCCACTTCTCCTGAAAATCTCTTAATTTTTGAATTTACTTTTTCAATGATTAATTTTCTTGAATTTCTATTGAATACAACATAATGCAAGGTTAGGGAATCTTCTTCAAATATAATTGACTCTTGGGTAGACAATTCTCTTGCAACTTTTCTACTCTCAAGTAGTCTTTGTTCTTCTCCTGCAATCTCTATCTATTCAACAGTCATGTCAAGCTCCATATCTTCTAGACCAATTTCATTTTTAGGCACTGCTTCATCTTCCCCCTCTTTGTTTGTATCTCTTTTTATTTAACTAGCAATCGAGAGTGTGTGTGACTTATCAAGATTTCCCTTCGGATGGTTTTGGTCTCCTCCATCATCAAAATTATCAATTGAAGACTTGTTGTGTTCTTGGATTGGATTTTGTGGTTTTCCTTTGGTTGAACTGATTTTTGGGGAAATATTCGGGGACCAAGAAATTCTTTCATTTGTAACCTGTCCTTGTTGTCTATGATACATTCTCAATATCATCTTTCCCTTTTTCAACAAACAACCCTTGAATATTTTTATTGTCATCTTCTCCTTCTCCAAATAGAACTGTCTTGGAAAACGCCATGTTGTATCCCACTGATTTCATGTGGGTCATAAATAGTTGATTAGGTTTGAAACCCTTGATCTGATCAGCTTGCTTGAGGTTAAATAAATTAAAATGAATTGAAGTTTCATCTAAATGAGCAATATTTTTCACTATAATTTCCGCAATCTTCCATGGTAAGGGGATAAATTATTTTTTCCTCTTTTCATTAAAAGAGTGTGCCCAAAAATTGTATTGTTTACATACTTCAACTATGAACAATCTGTCAGAAAAATAAAAGGGTAGAAGTGAAGGTTTTTCATGTGAGAAATAAAGTATGATGATACTAAAATCATCCATAGCTTCAAAGATTTCTTTTTTGGCTATGAAATATTCAACCTCCAATGAAAACCTTGATGTATTAGGACCATAAATTAATATTTTGAAAGAAGAAACAAAAGCATTTTGTACCTCATAAAAATTGTATGTAGCTTTTTGCTTCTAGAGTGCAAGGTACCATGTTAGTTTTACAGTTCACCTTTTTTCCCATGGGTAGGTTCTTGAACACGTGACAATAAGTCACATCAAAAATCAAATAAGAAGACATGCAGAACCTTTTACTTTTGTGAAAGTTTCCAAGATGCAAGGATAATTCACTCAAAACAATATTTTGCCAATAAAAAATGGTGTTCTCATGAATTGAAAAATGAAATAAATATAAAGCAATCTTGGGGACAATAGTTGTGGACTCCTATCTAGTTATCCTGATAAATAACCATGCTATTTTTCTGTAGGGATTCTTTAGTGAACATACCTAAATGATGGAGAAATATTTAGGAAAAATTGATGGATCTTCAAGGTAGCTTTGCAAAAGTTCAGTTCCTCCATATTTTTAACTTAAGAAAATCCTCGGCTTCAACACTCTTGAAAACCATGGTTGGATATGAGAGTCTGAACATTCATTTAAAAGTAGTCGGGCTAAAGAAATAGGTGATTCTACTTGTAATTGAATGATTATTATTTCCTTATCAAACTTATCAACACACTAAAAAATGAATTCCCTGAAGTCATATACCTCTAGAACATATCGTGTTGATGTGATTCCAGATGTCCATATATTATTCAAATTATTCTCTGGGGGTGGTATCATGAAATAGTACATGCAAGCATGTGACCATTGAAATCCCTGATCTTCTCATCCCAAAATATTTATGGTGTCTCTGCAAAATTGTTTTTTTCTTTGAGCTAACATATTAGCCTAGGTGACAATCTTAACAATAGTTCTTCAAGTTACTAGTATAGAAAAACACTTGTTTTGTTTTAACATGTTCAAAAGATATTAATTTGAGTATTTAAATGATAACTCGTATTAACATTTACATAAGATTTCCTCAAGAATATCGTTATTAATAATTGTATTAACAACATATGAGTGGTAGTAATTTCTGGAAAGAGTGATTTAATGCAGGTTGGTAAACATGAATGGGAAAGGGTGTAAAATGTTTTAGTGTCACGAGGTAGAGGGTTCGCAGGATGACAGATGATCGGGAGGATGGACGAGCAGGATGACAACATAGTGGATGAGAGATATCACGGGATAATGGATGAGCAAGATAGTGGGAGGAGCAAGACAATGAGACAAACAAGATGATGGGATATGGTAATATCGGTATCATGAGACTGCGGACAAGCAGGACATTGGGGTGACAGAGTAAAATAAATGGTTCTTCGCACCCATGGATGGATGCCCTCATTCAACAATATTTCTAAGTGTGAATAGTGCATGATGGAGGTCATGGAAGTTAAGTAGAGTGTTATGTGGGTCACGTAACTTTGGAGTAGTAATGTAATGTGTTAGGAACCCACAGTTGTCTCTAAATATTGTTTGTTTTTAAAAAAAATTCTAAGTATGGAGGAATTATAAGAATGAACTATACAAGGAGGAATACAAAATATTTGATCAAATCTTATTGGTCAACAAATATATCCAACATGGACAGTTATCCCCTGTGGGTTACTCAGAATCCAGAAAAGGCCTTGGGCATTAGGTGATGGAGTCAATCAAGAGAACAAGAGATGAGAAAAAAAAAAAAAAACTAAACAAGGATGTACAAAGTGGAAAACTATGTACAGGTTATGGTCTAGGGATTTTAGGAGAAAAATATTTCAAGGTATTTCCCATTAACGCAATGTTTGTAATGTTCCTTTCATATCCTTCAATAAGTAAGAATTGTTCCCCATAATTTTTTCGATCAAATAAGGACCAGTCCATAGTGCTTCAAGTTTTGTATGCAGGGATGGTTTTTCCCTTGCTTTCTTCTAAAGTAGCACCAATTGGTCTTTTTGGAAATATTTTGTAGTTGCACTTTGATCAAAGTGTTTTTTGAAAATCTATTGTCTTTGACTCATGCCTTTTATTGCTTGGGTTTGTTGTTCTTACAAGTGCATAAACTAATAATATCTTCTTTGGAGGGGTGAAGAGTGTTCAATATCCTCATTATTCACAGCATAAGCTAGTGCATTTATGATGTAGACCCCCCTATTCTCCCTCAGGGCTGCGTGATCTCCCGGTTAAGGATCTTCGATTCTCCGAGCTGAATCGGCTCTCTGAAAACTTAATGGTATTAATTGAGATTAAACACAGGCCCTTTCAGTCTTTTGGTGCATGTTCTATGACACCCACAACCTCTTCCTTCACGCTATTGAACTATCAAGTTTCAAGCGCTAGCTCCTCTCCCATATGTGACCTCGGGCTATATCCTCATGTAATAACGTGATTACAGGGAGGCCTAGAGTGGTTTGAGACCACACCGCTTTTCTCCCTGCAATTCACTAACATCTGCCATGTATCCCTTTTGAAATACAGTGGCTTCAATTGTGGCCCACTCCAAGAATTTTAAAACCCGATCACTTTTTGTCCCCACAATTAAGCGTGATTGTCGATCTTCTGATCTCAGGAGTTGCCTCTTGATCGATGAATGAGATCTATCCTCTTTCTGCCTTGATCAACTATCAGTCAGTGACCTTTTTCCTCCTTTCGCAAGCACTCCCAGATCTCCACGATCTAGCGACGCGTGCCCTCCTTCCAAACCGACAGCTACGATTGATTTCTCCCTTTGTGCTTCGAGAGTTTCAACTCTCAACTCTGTCTTCCTCTGCAGTACTTGCACCCGAAGTTAATGATTTGTCAACACGTGTCCCTCATAGATCAACGACTGTGGTTCACTTCAAATCTTTAGACTTCAGGAGTTTCAACTCTCAGTCTTCTCTTTCTCCCAGAGCACTTTCACTCGAAGATGACGATCTGTCGACGCGTGTCCCTCATAGATTGATGAATGTGGTTCACTTCAAATCTTAGGGCTTCAAGAGTTTCAATTCTCAGTCTTCGCTTTCTCCCGAAGTACTTTCACCCAAAGACGACGATATGTCGACGCGTGTCCCTCACAGATCGACGACTATGGTTTACTTCGGCTCTTTGGGGTTCGAGATTTTCAACTCCTCAACTGAAATACTCAAAGTGACTTTCCCCCAAAGTCTTAGATCTATTGACACATAATCCACTGGTGACCAACAACCAGGATCTACTTCGGATATTCGACGATTTCACTCTCTCCTTGTCTACAGACTTCCGAAGTTGTAGATCTTGCGCCACCTATCCCTCTGGATGATGGATGGTCCCTAGCCTATTCGAGACTTTGACGAATCCTCCCTCCTGTATGCCCACGATGACTTAAAGCTCATGCACTTTTCCCAGATCCGACGATCCAGAATGATCCCACTTCCTCTTGAACGGATCCTAGTCGATGACTCGTGAAACCTTCAGAACTTCGTTTCCCTTGAATATTTATCTTGTTATCTCTCTTGATATTTCTCTCTTGAAACCTTTGACTCCTTAGACGGTTACTTCGACACTTAGTCGAATCTTGGATCTGTGCACTCCTTGCAACATATTCTTACGCAAGACTTAGCTTCTTGTGGGCGACTGTGCATGCCTTGCAACAGTCCCTTTGCACTCCTTGCAAATGGAAGTCTCACGCTATCTCTTCTGAGCTTCTGAGTTGAAGCAGATTCTGTCACTCCTTGCATCATATTCTCATGCAAGACTTAGTTTCTTGTGGGTGACTGTGCACACCTTACAACAGTTCCTTTGCAATCCTTGCAAATGGAAGTTTCACGCTATCTCTTCTGAGCTTTTGAGTCGAAACATACTCTGTCAATGCACTCCTTGCGAACTGTATGCACACCTTGCATGAACTCAACGAAGATAAACTATCCAAACTTATCCCAACACTTCATAGTTTCATATACTCAACAACATAACTCATTCATTCATGAAAAAAAAATAACAGGGAATTGTAAACAGTAGCAACACCATACATTGGATCATTTTTCCTCTGTTATATTCATTCAAATGTAAATTGCTACAACTATGATAAAACAACAACTAAAATCAGCAACAACTAAATCACAACAATCTCCTACTATTTTGCAGCAACCTCATTCAGACATACAAAACCTCTATTTATCCTAGAGGGCTCATAGGGTTCCCTCCGACTACTCATCTACTTGAGAAAAAAACTAATTGCTACTTAATTTACGTTACATTAAAGTCTAGGAGTGAAACTCCCATATCACTCGTGATTATTCAACTCTGAAGTGTTTGATCTTCTTTAGTTTTCAACCAGTTCAAAAAAGATTTGCAGGAAACGCCAGCGTTTAAGATTCAGAATGATTCAAAGGCACGCTAAGGAGCTGAGTTGTCTCTCCACGTGTGCTTTTTGACGATGCTCATGCATCAATTTAATTCTAAGTGAATGGGAATATTTACTTCCTTTCCATATAATAGAGTGTATGGTGACAATCATGTACTTTCCTTTGGAGTGATTCTACTAGCCCATAATGCATCAGTCAATTTTATATGCCAATTCCTCTAATTTGTAGAAATTGTCTTCTTAAGAATCTAGATAATTGTTTTATTAGTAGATTATTCCAAACCATTTCCTTGAGGGTATTAGTTTGATGATTGTCCCATAATAATATCGTAGTCCCCACAAAATTTTGTAAATTTTGAACCAATGAAGCTTGATGCATTATTGGTTATCAATTTTTCAAGAACTCCAAATCTTGACAGAACATTATCTTTGAGAAAAATAATCATCTGTTTAGAATCGAAATTTTTGGGGGCTATAACCTCTTGCCACTTTGTAAAATATTCAGTTGCAGTGAGGATGTATGAGTGACCTTTATTGGATTAGAGATTGATTGTTCCAATAACATCCAAGCCCCATTATGCAAAATGATTTTCAATCATTATAGGTTACAATGGAATTATTGCTTTTGTAACATACCCTCTCTTACAATACAATAATAAGTGAATCACAATGATGATAATACACAAAAATAATAATTTAGACAACATCATTAAATTCTTCAACAAAATTAACTTTTCAACAATATTGCGATACATTTACCATTCACAATATAATAGGTCTAACATGTAGAATTTGTTAAGGTTACATCACAATAAGGATATTAAGAGTAATAAATCAACAAGCACAATGGATATCAACCTACCATCAACCTCAACCATTAAGTCACACTTATGCCCTTATTTACAATATCATATTAAACTCTTAATCATATTATGATTACATTTTCCATAATTGAACTTATTATAAATCACCACTCAATCTTTATTCGGCAATAAGAATAAATATTGATATTTTTCTAAGGGTTGTTGAAGAGAAGTCGGATTAAAAATTGTCTATATGCGTGACGCCGATAAAGGATATAAATAACTCAATCTCATGTGCCTCTCTAAGTCTTATCATCCAACCTTATGTGCAAAGACAATTAACTAGAGAGAAAAATTAAAATTACAGTGATACACAAAATTAGAACTCAATGAAGTTATGAAAAATCCAATTCGCAGGATAAAGAAATGAGTTTGTTCTCGTAGATTTTAGTCCCAATGCCTATATTATATATAGGCGTAAGTTTTGATTTGAAAACTCCATAACAATCGTAAATTTGCATAATATTCTATATCTAATGCCATTATTTAACATTTTGAATTGAATCAATAGTAAATTAATTGACAATAGTCCTAGTACTTTCTAGTCATAAGTAGTATTTATCTAAAAATTGAATTTACTAACAATTTATCCAAAATCTATGCAATGATTAAATATCCAAATAAAATATCGTAACCAATGATGGTTGCTAATTGAAGTTGAACTTCCATAGATGGTTGGGAAACGTTCTCCCTTCTTTCACTCGCTAATCCCAAAACTTCACCATTACCTCCCAACCAACACTAGGGGTACTCTTCTTCCCCCTTAGCCCCCCGAGTCATAAAGGGGCCACACAGAGTAAACCATAAATTAATAGCACCAAAAATTTCCTCGCAAGGAAGAACTTCCACCCTTTACCAAGTTTTGGAACCCAACTCTCAACAAGTAAACTAGTTCAAATTTTTTTTGACAACATAACAATGCTTTCCAAAAAGTGATCCCTCTCCTTTCCTCTTCATTTATTTTATAGAAAAATTCTCAATGACACATGTCCTCATGCACAAATAATTATTTTTTAATAATTTAATTAAATGATTATTCACCCACTACATGTGTCACACTCTACCCAAGTTGCACATGTTAATTCCCTTTTTATTTTATTTATTAGGCATTTTCCCTCACATTCCCCAATTTGTTCCTATTTTTCCTCTCAGTTGTCCCTTAGTTCCCCAATTCTTCATTTGTTTTTTGTCCCCTAACTAGAATTTAGTTTGAGTTGGATTAGGAGTCTTCTTTTAGTTAGGATTAGTGGTAGATTGACTCAAGATGCTACTCTATGTGGACCACCTATTCTCTCATGTTTTAATTTATTTTTGTTTAAAAATCCCTTTTATTATTTTCATGCACATATGTGCATCTACCCACTTTATTCTTATTTCTTTATTTACTTAACTCACTAGTTTAATCCCTTTATTCCCTTTTTATGTTTTATTTTAGTCAAACATCTTAGACTTTGAATCTCGTTAGATTTCTTAGTTATAAATTAATAATTAGTTAAATACTTTGTTCTAACAAGGTCTAAACATTTTTATTATATTTTATAGGCCATTTAGATTTTTGTTGATTCACAATTTGTTTACACGACATGCCCTTCAAGACGCACCTCCGTGCTCCAAGGGTGCCACTCTCCTTTGACTAGTTTGGAAGTTTGTCTGACACTTGGAGTCAATACTCCACTTGGTCAACCTTGTGAGAGACTAAGGGTTGTCTAAGGAATAAGGATTCTACCTTATTGCGCACCGCTTAGAATTATTTGTGGGCGACTGTCTCAGTCTTCCCTCATGACATCGTGGACCCCTCAGAATGAGGTAATCGTTAACCATGCGTTCATGTCATGGTGGGAGTGCTATTAGGTCATGACATGGATATTGCCATGCCTCTCCCTAACCTGTCTAGTTTTTGTGTGTGGCCCCTTTACTCCATATGTGAGTCGGATTAGCAAGCGTCACCAAGCCTACATCCACTGACAAGAACAATTTCAATAATCCATATACATAACATCTATATTGAAATCATCATAACTCATACATGTAACTCAATACTCAAAAACTCAAACCAAATACAAGTCCAATCCCTGACTCAATTTGGAGTCCAAGGAAGTCCATTGATGCCATCACATCCTCAACCTGTCATGTATCCTACACACTTAGAAGAACTCTTCAATAATACCTATCAATATATATNATATAACTCATAATCAAAGCATAATCACAATGTATCATAACCATATCACTTGCTCGCAAGTGTCCTCAAAGAATAAGTCAGTATAAAATGTGATCGGTGGAACTAGATGTTACAACTTTTTTCATTTTACCTGATTTTTTTTTTACAAGAGATACATTTTCTGATAATAGAATACGAGTCTTTAAATATGTATGGACAATAATAATAATCTCTCATAATTCTATGGCTTGTTATTCTGGGTGAAAAGTTTCCTCCACAAACACCTTCATGAAATTCTTGTAACACCCTTTGTGCCTTTCAAAAATCAATGCATCTTAGTAAAATCCTATCATAATTCCTCCAAAATAAAAATTCAGCAACTAATACATATTGGTCATCCTTGATTTATAAGAACCTTCTTTCTTTGGAAGACATTCCAATAGGTAATTGCCTAGATTTCAGATTTCAGATTATATTCTTATACCATTGAGATGTTGATAGGGATGACTCTGGTGAAATTGATATGTTTGTATTCATTTCTTTAATTCTAGTAATTAATTTACACAATCCTTGTCCCTTGATTGCTTTTAGAGGATTGATTTAAATATCATACTCTTGGATTTTATCAAGCCAATTTGCCCATTTTCCTTATCTAAGTTGTTGATTAAGAAGCATCTTTACTGGAGAGGTAGGGACATAAAATATGATGCGAGATGAAAAAATGTATGTTCTGAAATGTGATACTGCTTTAACTAGAGAAAGGGCTTGCTTTTATACTTTAGAGTATTTTAATTCATAATCATGCAATGTCTTACTCATAAAAGTAATTGGAAGTTCTTCTCCCTTTAAATTCTTCTGTGTAAATATGGAAGCAATGGTTCCTTTTGAGGTAAATGAATACAACAAAAAATATTTTTCAAAGTCTGGCCTGACCATGACTAGAGTAGTAGTAATTGCATGCTTTATTTTTGTGAATTCCATTTGAATCTCTGTAGTCCATTCAAATTTCTGGTCTTTCTTCAACAATTTGTTGGTTGGCTTTACAATTGTAGCATATTCTGTAACAAATCGTCGTATAAAATTTATCTTCCCAAAGAAAGATTGTACTCATTTTTTAGATGTTGGAGGATTAAGATCATTAATGGCTTTAATCCTTTCATGGTCTATGTATATTCCCTCTTTTCTCACTATGTGACCCAACAATTTTCCTTCTAATACTGTAAATAAACATTTTTTAGGATTCAAGGTATGCCATACATTCTACAATGTTCAGAAACTTGTATAATATGTTTAATATTATCTTCTCTTAGTTTTGAATGAATAGTCAGATCATCTTGGTAGTATGCCACAAAATTTTCAATTGAATTCTTAAAAGCATGGTCCATTTCCCTTTGAAAATTTGTACCAACATTTTTCAACCCAAAAAGCATGTGGATATAAGCATAAGTTCCCCATGGAATGAAAAAAGTGGTCTTGGGTCTATCCTTTTTAGTAACAAGTACTTGGTTATATCCAAAGAAACCATCCAACATAGACATCAAAGTTGAACCATTGACCTATTGTAATAACATCTCCATCTTTGGGAGTGGGTTGTGGGCATTTATTTTGATACTTGCTTGGTTGAGATATATGAAGTCAAAACAAAGATGAATTTATCCATTCTTTTTTCTATCTACCAAAGGATTTGAAAGTCATTTTGAGTGTCTATCTGGAAAAATGATACCAGTCTTTTTCAAATTTTCCAACTCCATTTTTACTAAGGGATTCAATTTAGTATTTATCATTATTTTTTCTTAAAATGATTTGATCCCTCTTTGAGTGGTATAACATGCTGAAAAATAGACTTGTCATACTCTAAATCATAATAAATCCAAGAAAAACTGTCATAAAATTATTTGAACAATGAAGTATATTTCTTTATTTCTTCAGCGGAGCAAGTTTTTCCAAGGTTTATATACTTTGGAGAATCAAGAGTACCAATGTTGATTTTCAGTGTGTCTTGAACCTTCTTATGATATATGGTTCTTCTCTTGGATCCAAAATCTTTGTTTGATCATATCTTGTTAAAAGATATTCCAAACTGACATAATTCTTAGGAAAAAGTGCAACACTCTAATCACAAAGTTCCTTGAGAGAATCTTGGATTTCTTCTAAATCATTTGATAACATTGAGTCATGGTATGTGAGGAAGTTTGCAACATGTTCATCATTTTTAAAAACTTTCCAATATTCTTGATTATCTTGTATTTAAGGCCGAAATATTTTTTTGACATGAAAAGTACTTTGATTCTGAGAGTCATCTGAATTGAAGAGTGATGTAGCTACTGCTAACGAGTCAAGTTTCTGATTCTTTTCTCGAGGGATGAAAGAGATATTAAAAGATTTAAAAGAATCCATGAGTTCCCATACTCTTCTTGTTATGATCCAAATGCTTAAAATATCATAATAGAACAGAAGTACACACCATGTACAACAATGTCAGTGTGGAGCACAACTCCAAGATATATAAGTTACATAATACATCTTTAAAGAATAGGAGAATCTCCTCCAAATAACCAAATACATTTATACATGACAACTCACATGTCCACAATAATGAATACATTATCTCTATATATACGTATTCACACCTACACATGAGGCCCCTTTACTATTAGGCCAACCGAACCTATTACATATATATTTGCACATTACATGTACATTTAGTCCCATATATTCCCCTACTTGGGTTCATATCATATACATTTAACCCTATATATTCCCCGTTTGGGTCATAACATAGTACCCTCTTTCAAAAAGTGTTGTCCTCAAAGCTTTTCAATGAAAGGCTTCGCATGTGATGAAACCAAGTAATATGATTTTCCTATGTTCCTGCATTGTTCTTTCATTTGATGATGATCCATCCATCCAAAATCAATTCTTTTCAGTTGTAATCCTTGGTGGCTAGTTGTTGCATATTTCATTTCCCTTGATTCTATGCATTGTTGTTGAAGCTTCTACAATTTTTAGTGGTTGTTGGTCTCTGATAATATCTTGTTGAAGAGTGGTTTTGTAATGCCCTGTTCCATGAAAATTGACAAGTATTCCATATTCTTCCTTAATAATTATAATATCGACCTCATTATCTTCCTTGAAATATTTCCTAGTAATGAGGGTGTCGATATGGTTTCACATTTGATGGTTTTTCTTCACTCTGCACACCCAATTCATCTATCTTCTTTTTAGAGACAATGACATCCTCGACCATCTTTGCTTGGTATTTGATTACTCTAGCCTTGGAGATAATACCATCATATTTGGCTTGTACATCCTCTAGATGGAGTTCAACTTCTTCAAGTGTCTTCTGTTGACCTTCTTGAATCGTGTCTTCTTTCTCCTTTTGAAGCTGCAATGTGACCTCATCTATCAAATTTTGATGTCCTTCTTGAATTATAGATTGCATTTCAGATTTTAACTCATCAGTATTTAGGGATTCCTCAACCTTCTTGCAAATCTCCTCTTCAAGTATTTTGGTAGATTCTTAATCCAAGATCCTTCTTTCTTCTTGACTTTGAAAATTATTCTTTTCTTATTTCAATATCTTAAGCTCATCCATTAGTTCTTTATTATGATTTCCTAATCTACATATCTCTTCATATTTATTTTTTGATCTCTTCCTTTGCTTATTTTAACTCATCTTGAATTCTATACATTGCCTCCATTTTTGAGTCCTTGATCCATTTGTTTGAGAATAATTTTTCAAATACTTCCCATGTGGTACTTCACCTAGTATATTTATCAAATCCATACCACCACTTACAAGATTTTCCATTCAAATAAAGACCTGCCCCAAAATGAGTCTTGCAATTTTTCCTTATCATTCTCAACCATTCCCCATGATTGATTTCATCTATATCTTCATCTCTTGTAAATTTAGGTATATCCATTAATTCTTAACTGAGGTCTAACTACAGTCCTCAACTTACAACTTCAATATATCAGAAATAATGATATAAGATAGTTATATCAACTTTTAGAATACAATCTTATGTGTTTTCTCTTTCCATTGGATTTTGAATCACCTCAATCGAAAATCTTGATCAAAAGTTATGACAGTTTTAAGTGATCATACATTTGAAAACCCTGATTTGGAGTCTGTCCTTCTGGTCGACCTTCCTTCTAATGTATTTATTCAATTTCGCCCCCTATGAGTCTAAATTTTTTACCTTTAGTACTCTGAAATGTCTTCTATACAATTCCATAGGCCTGACCAAAATTGGATGTGCCAAATGAAAGTTATGGTAAATTTCTCAAATCTTGTTTAATTTTGGCCTATTCTGGAGAGTGAACTTGTACAGAATGCGAACTTGTACAAAATTCCATGCATCCAATATTGGATAATTGATTCTAAAATTCTCACCCAAAATACTACGGACTATCCTCTTTCCAATGCAATTGGTCTCATGGAATTTGGATCCTCTGTGAAGAAGATTTGACTTTTTTACCTAGAACACATGTTTGAGACTAACTATAGGACTAGTCAAAACCCATATCTTCCATAGGGTTTATCTCTGAAAGTAAAATGGAACAAAACTTAAATTTTTACCACATGTACCTTGATATGTCTTATAAATGGCCTCCAAGTTTTTATTTCTAAATTTTCCCCAAAAATTAGTTATAGAGAAAATTTCAAGATGACTTGCTTGAAGAAGAAAAACCCTATGATTATTGCTTTGATACCAAATGTTATGATCCAAATGTTTAAAATATCACAATAAAACAAAATTACACACCATGTTCAACAATGTGAGTGTGGATCACAACTCCAAGATATATAAGTTACACAATAACTCCTTAAATAATAGGGGAACCTCCTCCAAATAACCAAATACCTCAATACATCACAATTAATATGTCCATAATAATGAATATATGATCTCTATATATACCTATTCACACCTACACATGGGGCCCCTTTACTATTAGATCGACCCTATTACATATATATTTACAAACTACATGTACATTTATCCCCATATATTCCCCTCCCCCC
>SNQJ01S0035475.1:27029-47638 GCA_010110895.2 Picea sitchensis | reverse complement strand
AAAGTTTACTTCGGATGATTCGATGGTTGAGGATTCATTTCGGCTCTCCGGGTCTCTGGACTTCGGAGATTTCAAATCTCAAACTGACGCTCTAGATCAAAAAACCCAGATTCACTTCGGATGATATGACACTTGAGATATTCTTCAGACGATCTGATGACCAAGATTTACTTCGGACGATTAGATGGTTGAGGATTCATTTCGGCTCTCCAAGTCTCCAGACTTCGGGAATTTCAAATCTCAAACTAAATTCTTGAAGTGAGATTTTTCCGATGAGTAACCTCCTCTCATATTTATACCCAAAACAAATGACATTCGTTGGATTGGGATCTTAGATCAATGACCCGATCTGTCTGCGATATAGATCTTCTAGCTTATCCTGTCCTTCCACTTAGAATGATCCAATGGCTGACGGAAATTCACATACCTCACTTATCCTATCCTTCCACTCGAAAATGATCTGACGGTTGACGGGAATTTAGGTTTGATCCAATGAATGAAGGGTATTCGAATAATCAAATTCTCAACCCTTTAGCCTCGTTTAACTTAACCTTCAATTAATTCGATCCGACAACTGACGAATATTCGGGTGATCATGATCTCAGATCTCAGCCCTTGCTTATCCTTTTCTTCCACTAATTCAATCCGACGGTCATCACATTTTTTCCATATCCGATGGTCCATGTTCATTTCAGATTTCGGGCTTTGGGTAATTCAACTTTCAAGTTTCCAATTCTTTCGAAGTGAGATTCCCTGAACGGTAACCTCCTCGCAACTTTTGACGTGAACCAGATGTTGTTCGTCGATCATGTTCTTAGATCGATGGATCTATCTATCTGCTCTTATGGTTTATCTCCATGAGGTGACTTCAACCCTCCTTCCCCTGAACACTTCCAAGCCTCTACCCCTCCTAAGCTTGATTCCTTTTCCTGTTTTCCATTGACATTGTTGTTCTTTCCATCAATGAAAATCACACTCTTTCCTATAAATATGCCAACAATCTCCCCCTTTGGCATTGATGGAAACCCTAAAAGGATGCGCTATTCTGCTTGGACCTCCAACTGTAGCATCCAGATCACTCCTTTTCTCCCCCTTTGACATCAATGTCAAAGAAAACATGTTCCCCCTGAGTTGTTGCAGTAATTTGTGGAGGTATTAGATATTCAACCAACACATACTCCCCATGACAGGATGGACTCTCTTAGTTTGATAATGGGGTCACGCCCAACTTCTGGCATAGATACTCAACTGAGCTTTTGCAAGTGGTTTAGTGAAGATATCAACAATCTGATCTTTGGATGGAATATAATGCAAAGAAACAATAGTGTTGGTCACCTGTTCCCTCAAGAAGTGATACTTAATGGGTATATGCTTGGTCTTGGAGTGAAATACATGGTTCTTTGACACACTGATTGCACTGGTATTATCACAATGAATTGGGATCGGTGCAATATATTTTACCTCCAAGTCTGCAAGTGTCTGAATCATCCACAATACTTGGGTACAACAAGTGGCAGCTGCAATGTATTCAACTTCTGTAGTTGATAAGGAAATGGAACCTTGTTTCTCGCTCAACCATGATACAAGGGAATATCCTAAGAAGAATGCACCTCCACTCGTGCTTTTCCTTTCATCCACGCAGTTAGCCAAATTAACATTTGAATAGACTGATAGTTGAAAATTCTGATTCCTAGGATACCATAGGCCATAGTCCATTGTTCCTTTCAAGCATCTGAATATTCTTTTGACAAATAACAAATGACTCTGTTTAGGTGCAGCTTGATACCTTCCTACCATTCCAACAACATGCATTATGTCTAGATGGGATGCTGTGATGTACAATAGGCTACCTATCATAGACCTATATGAACTCTGATCAACATCAGGTGAGTCATCATCCTTGCTTAACTTGCAACCAATGACTATAGGTGTGCTCATAGGTGTGGAATCTTCCATTTGAAACCTTTTCAACATTTCTCTTAGATATTTTTCTTGAGAAAGAAATAATCCTTCAGACCTCTGAGTAATTTGTAGACCAAGAAAAACTGACAGTTCCCCTATCATAGACATTTCAAATTCAGACTGCATGGCAGAAGCAAACCATTGTACCAATGAAGCATTATTGCTTCCGAAGATGATGTCATCTACATAGACCAACACAATGAGCAAATCATTACACTATGTTTTGATATATAGATTGTTGTCAACTGTTCCTCTCTTGAACCCTTTGTCTTGAAGATACTTATCCAGTCTGTAATACCAGGCATGAGGAGCTTGTTTCAACCCATATAAGGCTTTCTTCAGCTTGCAGACAAAGTTAGGGTTATCTGACAGTTGGAAACCCTCTGGTTGTTCCATATAAACTTCTTCTTTTAGATCTCCATTTAGAAAAGTTGACTTGACATCCATTTGATAGACTTTAAACTGTTTATGAAAAGCATAGGAAAGAAACATTATGATAGCTTCTAATCTTGCTATGGGCGCAAATGTTTCATCAAAATCCGGTCCTTCTATTTGATCATATACTTTGCAGACCAATCTAGCTTTATTTCTTACAGTATTTCCTTTCTCATTCATCTTATTTTTGTAGACCCATTTTGATCCTATTACATTTTTATTTGCTGGCCTAGGAACGAGTTCCCAAGTGTCATTCTTTTCAATCTGGTCCAGTTCCTCATTCATTGATTTTAACCAATTTACGTCTTTACTGGCTTCATTAAAGTTCTTGGGTTCCACCATGGATATGAAGGCTATATGTGATTTCTCAGTGTCTTTGATTATCCTTCTCCTGGTTTGTAAACCTTTGTCTTTCTCACCAATTATTTGACTTTCAGGATGATTCTTTTGAGTAATTCTGGAGGAAGGATTTGAAGTTGATTGTTGTCCTGACTCTTCTTGTCTGGGTGTCTCTTCTCCATTAGATTCTTGGACCTATTATCTTCAGTTTCATTTGTGTCCTCTGTAGTAGACTCAATATTTCTCACCTCTCTTACTGGGACTCCTTCATCAACCTTTAAATAAATGCAATCAAGTAATTTATGCAATCTTTTATTAAAGCATCTATATTCTTTACTATTAGTAGCAAATTCTAAGAAGATGACTTCATTAGCCCTGTCATCGTACTTTCCAAGGTTTTCATTATTATTCTTTATGTATCACTTACTCCCAAAGACTTTGAAGTGTTTGATTGACGCAGGTCTTCCATACCACAATTCATAAGGTGTCTTTTCACTATGTGGTCTAAGGTGGGATTTGTTAAAAATATGGATTGCTGTGTGTATTTCTTCTACCCAGTAAGGTTGACCAATGTTCTTCTCATTCATCATTGACCTGGCCATTTGCTGAGCTATTCTGTTTTGCCTCTCAACTACTCCATTGTGTTGTGAAGTTCCTGTGATTGTGTATTCTCTCTTGATCCCATGTTTATCATGTAATTCCTTGAAATCACTTGACATAAATTCTCCTCCTCTGTCCGATCTTACTTCCTTTAACCTCTTGCCTATTTGATTCTTAGTTAAAGCCTTAAATGTTTTAAATTTCTCAAATGCTTCATCTTTTTCTTTCAGAAAAGCAACCCAAGTAAGTCTGGAGTAATCATCAATGATCAACATAAAGTAGTTTTCCTTCCTTGTGCCTTCCTGTCTTGATGGTCCACATAAATCCATATGAAATAATTGGAGTGGTTTCTTTGTTGAAGTAGAGCTCTTGGATTTAAACTGTGTCCTAGTTAGCTTTCCTACTTGGCAGGGTTTACACACAAAGTCTTGTGGCTTTGATATTTTTGGAAGATCTTTTACTGCCTCAAGATTTTTGAGGTTGATTAAGTGGTCAAAGTTTAGATTTCCAAGTCTCCTATGCCATAACCAAATTTCATCATGTTTTCTTAGATGACACTCTTCTTTATCTTCTTTCAACACATATACATTATTATCTGTCCTTATGCCTTTAGCTAACACTTGTCTCGAGTTTACAGATTTTATCTTACAATCCTTGGAAGTGAACACCACTTCACATCCTCTGTCACACATTTGACTTACACTGAGCAAATTATGTTTCAACCCATCTACAAGGAGAACATCCTGGGATTTTCCTTTACCATTACTCAAACTCACCATCCCTTTACCCTTGATTTTACCTGGTTCATCATTTCCAAAGGTTACATTTCTTGTTTTGCTTTTACTTATAGACATAAACTTATCCTTGTCTATAGTCATGTGCTTGGAACATCCACTGTCTATATACCAGGGGTATTTTTTTTTTGAGCTGAAAGTACTAGACCACATTTTTCACTGTCTTTCTTTTTCCATGTGCTGACATTTCTAGCTAAAGGATTTATCCTTGGATCTGCCTTGTACTTCTTCATATGGCAGTTTGCATCTTTGTGGCCGAAGTTATGAAAGTTATAACATTCGAGCTCATTGTTCAGTAGGTCAAAGTGATTGGTGCTACATTATCTACTCATTAGCTGCTTAGTTCTATGTTGTAAAGATTGCTTATTTCTTGACCTCCTCAGTTGCATGTCTCTAAACTTAATTTGACAATTTGCAATATTATGACCAAAATTAGAACAATAAAAACAATAACCATGGAAGAAATTTTGGTACCTGAAGGATGGCCTTCTTCTTGGAATTTGTTGCTCCATCTTCTGATATCTTTGTTTTTTATCTGAGATCATCTTGTCTTTATTAGCTTTTTGTGACAGAGTACTCACATGGTCTGATTGTCTGCTGACTTGGAACTTGATCATCTTTACTGGCTCTTTACTTTCTGTCTGTTTGCTGCTTGAACCACTTATATAACCTAAACCAGTCTCAATAAGGGAGATCTTTGTTTGCTTAGAATGTCATTTAGTTTTACTGAAGCTTTAATGTTTGGAAGATTTTGGAGATATAATGCTTTAAACTTCTCCATCTCTTTTCTGGTCTTTACTACCTCTTCTTCCAAGGCTTCACATCTTGCCTTCTTTTCTGATAACTGTTGTTTCCGAATGTCCTCTATTTTATTTGCCTCTTCTAATTCCACTTTTAGCAAGGCAAAGTCTTCATCGGGTTTTTTTATTGTCTTTCTCGAACTGTATCAACAATTGTTTTTTCTTTTTCTTCTTAGATCTGTGTCTAGAAATTTCTTCTAGAGCACTGATCAGTTCTCCTTCCAAGTCAACCACAACTTCTTCATTGTCAACATCACTTCCTGTGATTTTATTATCATAATACTCTTTGTCCATAGGCATAAAGTCATTAATCTTATCTTCATAGGAAGAGTCACTTTCTGTGTCTTTTGAAGTGTCATCATTGTTTACACATAAACTTTTCTTTTTACCAAATCTCTTGGGTTTGTACTTCTTTTCACTTTCAGAATTCTGATCTTGTTTCTTGTGTGGACACTTATATGCAAAGTGACCTATATTTCCACAGTTAAAACATTTGAAGGGCAATTTTCCTTGGTACTTGCCTGATCATTTCTTTAGTCTTCTCACAAATTTTTCTTCAATTTCATCAGGCTCAGAATCCTCATTCTTATTTGCTTTAAATTATGCTTCTCTAGAGGTGGGTTTATCTTTACCTATCCTCATTTCATAGGCAGTCAGAGTTCCTAGGTGTTGGTCAATAGACAGAGCTTTTAGATCATTAATTTCTTCTATAGCAAAGAACTTTGGGTTGAACCTATCTGGCAGAGATCTCAAAATTTTCTGAACTAAAGAGACATCCTCAATTTTTTCGCCAAGTCCTATCATTGCATTTAATTGTTCTTCAACTCTCAGAAAGTAATTCCCAACAATTTCATCCTCTTTCATATTTAGTTGTTCAAACTGTAATCTGTAGGTTTGAATCTTGGAATCCTTTACCTTCTCATTACCTTCATAACTGGTAATGAGTTTGTCGCACATTTATTTGGTAGATTCTAAGTGCATAACTTTTACAAATTATGTTTCTGCAAGCCCACTTAGAATAGCATTCATAGCCTTAGCGTTGAAGCTGAATTCTATCTTGTCATCCTTAGAAGCTAGTACAACTGGCTTTACATAACCAATCTCTACCACATCCCAGACATCTACACCTAAGGCCATTATGTAGGTTCTCATCCTAACTTTCTAGAAGGAAAAGTTTGTTCCATTGAATAGGGGGGAATTATTGGTTGAAGTTCCCTCATGGCTAGTCATGTTTAAGCTCTAGGATATACCCTTAGATAAAAGGAACCCACTCTGATGCCAATTGTTGGACAACTGAGAGGGGGGGTGAATCAGTTATCACTGTGCTTAAACACTAATGCCCATTTTAAAATCTTTACAGAACACTCAATGATGATCATAATAATGTAGGGAAGTAAGCAATAGAATATTCAACATCAATCACACATAAAATATACAGAGACAGATATTTCCTGAGGAAATCCATAAAGGGAAAAACCTCTTCTTCTTGATATGATAAGTAGTCTTTTTTTTTCTGTACATTATCATTCTTATGATCACCAACTCCTTTTGAGGCTACCACCTCTATTTTACAAGAAGCAACTTGCTAAGAGCACCAAATCTTTGGTTTCTCTAGCACCCACTAGAAGGAAGCACCAACTCTGTGAGTGTTCCAGCATCAACTGGATGGAAGAACCAACTTTCTGTTACACAAGAACCAACCTGTATAACATATAACAATAGTTCTCCCTTGCACCACCTTACCACCTTGGTTTTTCTGGCTGCAACTAGATGGAAGGTACAACTCCCTATGTTCAAGCACCAACTTGAAACTCTAGGGACGACAATACTCCCTAGCAACTCCCTACCACCTTGAAATATAAATCTTTTCTTTCTTAAATTTATCACAATGATACATTATTTATCAATGGCTTACCAGTCTCATCACTGTTCTGCTACATTTCTCTGCTTTTCTTGCATCAGTGTCTTGTTGCTCGCTTCTTCTTGAGCCTTATGATCTTCTGCTCTATCTCTGCATGTGCCACTCAACTTTCTCTTCCTCTCTCAGATATGCATTTCTATTCTATGTCTTTCTTCTGCGCTTTATTCTCTGTGTATTATTTCCATTCTATGCACTACACCTTTTTTGTGTGTTTTAGCTACTGCACACAACATTCTTCTACCTGCATGAATTATTCTCAACAGAAGCAACCATCTCTTCTCTATTATGTAGATATTTATCATGCCAAGTCCATGCTAGATCACACACCTAACTCTTCGTTCTCTTTGGCGATCATACTGAGACTGTTCTTCATCAATGGTCGTTATCCTGAGATTCTTTGGCTTCTCTGGAAGTTACAGTCTTCGACGCTTTTAGATCTGTCAATCGTCTCTATGATGAGTATTCATTCCACTAGCAGTTACCTCGAGACTCTTCATGTCCTCTGGCGATCACCCTAGAGCTCTTCAAATTCTTTGGCAGATACAATCACTCTGTTCCATCAGTTACAGAGAGTCATCTTTGGCTTATTTGTCTTTTAATCCCCTTCCTTCACATGACCAATGACGGTGACCAAACGCCTATTTAAAAGGATTTTCCCGATCTCGGTTTAGTGAGCGCTAGCTCTGTTTCACAATATGAACTTGGGCTATGAACTTCACGTGACCACGTGATTACAGGCATGTCCATAGGCGGTTTGAGGGCAACCCGCTTTTCACTCCGTAATTCACTACGAGCCTCCATGCGTTCTTTCTCCAAAACCGTGGTTTCGATTGCGGCCCGCTCAAGAAAAATTAAGGCTCGAGCATGCTTTGGCCACACAATGCGACAAGACCGTCGATCTTATGATCTTGATGGTGCTCCTAAATATATGATTCAGATCTGTCCTTTCATGATATGCAAATTAGATCTAACCTCCCTAAATCAACAACTGCGATTTATTTCGTGATTCGGGCTCCGGGAGTTTCAAATTTCAAAAACCTCTTTTCCCATACACCAAACTTCTGAAGTTGACAATCCATTGATGTGTGTCCCTCATCACATCAACGATCCTCGTGGTAATGAGAGAGGGGGGTCCGATTTAACAGGAAGGTGACACGTATGAGGGTCCTACATGGAAAATACCACCAACTCGGACCCCCCCCCCATGGTTAAAGGAAGAAAGCTCGAGGGGGTCCGATATGCCATGTCGACCATAGATCTGAGTGCTCGATTATTGGCCCCTGATATTAGCACACCATTTAACTTATCCCATCGTTCCACTTTAGAGTGATCTGACGGCTGGAATTTACTTCGGATGATTCAACAGTCGAGGATTCATTTTGGCTCTTCGGGTCTCCGGACTTCGGAGATTTCAAATCTAAAACTGACGCTCTGGATCAGATGACCTAGATTCACTTCAGAAGATCTAACACTTGAGATATTCTTCAGATGATCTGATGAATAAGATTTACTTTAGATGATCTGACGATCAAGGATTCATTTCGGCTCTCCAGGTCTCTAAACTTCGGGAATTTCAAATCTCAAACTGAATTCTTGAAGTGAGATTTTTCTGGAGAGTAACCTCCTCACATATTTATACCCAAAATGAATGACGTCTGTTGGATCAAGATCTTAGATCAATGGCCTGATCTATCTGTGATGCAAATCTTCTATTTGATCTTGTCCTTCCACTTAGAATGATCCAACGACTGATGAAAATTCACATACCTTGCTTATCATATTTTTCCACTAGAAAATGATCCAACGGATGATGGGAATTCATGTTTGATCTGACGAATGATGGGTATTCGGATAATCAAATTCTCAACCCTTTAGCCCCGTTTAACTTAACCTTCAATTAATTCGATCCAACGGCTAACAAATATTCAGGTGATTATGATCTCAGATCTCAGCCCTTGCTTATCCTATCCTTCCACTGATTCAATCCAAAGGTTATTTCATTTTCTCCATATCCAATGGTCCACGTTCATTTCAGATTTCAGGCTTTAAGTAATTCAACTTTCAAGTTGCCAATTCTTCCGAAGTGAGATTCCCCAAATGGTAACCTCCTCACAACTTTTGATGTGAACCAGATGTTGTTCGTCGATCATGTTCTTAGATCGATGGCTCGATCTATATGCTCTTCTGGCTTATCTCCATGAGGTGACTTCGAACCTCATCCTTCCCCTAAACACTTCCAAGCCTCTACCCCTCCTGGGCTTGATTCCTTTTCCTATTTGCCATCAACGTTGATGTTCTTGCCATCAATGACAAGCACACACTTTCCTATAAATATGCCAAGTCCCATCTTTATTTGGAAACATCATGCAACTTCCATCATTCATAATATACCCTCCAATTAATGAGAACCTATCTCTTCCCAATACAACACCATATGTTGGAGGAAAATACACAACTATGATAGTGAAAACTATTATAATATGATGGGTTTCACTTATCCGTGCACATAAATATTTTATTTCACCATTGACTAGAACTTTTCTTGAATCAATGGCATATATTCTTTCTCCAGTTTCATAGTGTTTCATGCATTTCATTCCAAGTGATTCCATCACTGATAGTGGCATCATGTTTTTAGTGGCTCCACTATCCACCAGAAAATTGTGTAATGTGAAATCATGATTTTCTATGGATATGTAAAATGGTGGGACTTTACCCCTTGGCCTTACTAATGAAACATTATGTTGTTTCCTTGTATTCATTACAACAAATTCTATTCTTAAACTTGTATCATCTAGTATCTTCAAAATATTTTCTCTTTTTTGAGGTATTTTGACTACCTCCATGAATGGTAAAGTAATTTGGAGCTTATCCAACTCATCAACCAGATTATAATTCATTTGCAATGGAGTCTTCATTTGATTAACAACTTCTTGTTGTTTTGTTGTTTTTGGAGCATTAGATTTTTCTTTTTCTTTTTCATGTTATTCCCTCATCTTGAATGTATTTACTTGTGCTCTAGTCTGGACAACATTATCTTGTGAAATATCAGTATCTTATTTTTAATAAAATTATAAGAATATGATGATCCTTCATCCATTTGTATTGATTCTGAAACTTCATCTTGGTTAACATATGTTCCAGCTTGATCAAAATTTTCAAATTTTTCTTCTTCTACAATTTCTTCTAGCACAACAACATTAAGATTTGGAACTCTGGGTGCTCTTGGTCTATGCTATTCAATTCTATTGTTTCTTATCCTATGATCATGTATTGGAGCTCTCATGTTTGAATTTGGTGGAATGAGATTCTCACCTCTTTCAAGTCTAGTAATCTAATTCTACATTTGTCTAATTGTTCTACTCATCTAATCCATCTCTATATTTTGTCTTGTTTCTTGGGAACTTCTAGGGTCATGTTGGCAGCAATAATGTAATTTCTATTGTTTGTAAGCTGCCTACACAGGATTTATAAATTTGCATTACTCGTCATGAACAATGACACTTATCACTTGTCGCTTTTTACATACCTTCCTCTCCATTTTGTTTTCATGACTGTAAGCATGAAAACTCACAGTTGGAATTCACACTTGGTTTCGATTTTTGATCAAAGGATAACTGTTCATAGGGTCTATTGTTGAATTGTCATCTTTCGTTATGAACATGATGGTTTTCCTAGTTTATAACCCCTTGGTCTTAAACGAGCCTTGGTTACATAAGTATAAAACCTCCACTCATTTAGTATTCAATTAATATCAATGGGGTTTTGATTCATAATTGTTTTTTTATGGTTCAATGTTTATTTGATACATTAATCTTTGTGATCAAGTTGTGGATATGCATACTATTGTTTTCAACTATTCTGATTCTTATGCGTACCAATATGCCAAGGTGTTATTTTAAGTACAGCGTGATATTATTGATCTATATGGCCTCGGGCTTCACGACCTCTTTCCCACACACGGTGATTAACACTCCTGCCTACCATTTCAAACTGTCTTTGCATTGCGTTGAGGAAACTCGAGAGTGTTTTTTCTATCAAACCCTACCTCGAGAGTGTTTTTTCTATCAAATATATAAGAATATGATGATCCTTCATCCATTTGTATTGATTCTGAAACTTCATCTTGGTTAACATATGTTCCAGCTTGATCAAAATTTTCAAATTTTTCTTCTTCTACAATTTCTTCTAGCACAACAACATTAAGATTTGGAACTCTGGGTGCTCTTGGTCTATGCTATTCAATTCTATTGTTTCTTATCCTATGATCATATATTGGAGCTCTCATGTTTGAATTTGGTGGAATGAGATTCTCACCTCTTTCGAGTCTAGTAATCTAATTCTACATTTGTCTAATTGTTCTACTCATCTAATCCATCTCTATATTTTGTCTTGTTTCTTGGGAACTTCTAGGGTCATGTTGGTAGCAATAATGTAATTTCTATTGTTTGTAAGCTGCCTACACAGAATTTCTAAATTTTCATTACTCGTCATGAACAACGACACTTATCACTTGTCACTTTTTACATACCTTCCTCTCCATTTTGTTTTCATGACTGTAAGCATGAAAACTCACAACTGGAATTCACACTTGGTTTTGATTTTTGATCAAAGGATAACTGTTCATAGGGTCTATTGTCGAATTGTCATCTTTTGTTATGAACGTGATGGTTTTCCTAGTTTATAACCCCTTGGTCTTAAACGAGCCTTGGTTACATAAGTATAAAACCTCCACTCATTTAGTATTCAATTAATATCAATGGGGTTTTGATTCATAATTTTTTTTTATGGTTCAATGTTTATTTGATACATTAATCTTTGTGATCAATTTGTGGATATGCATACTATTGTTTTCAACTGTTCTGATTCTTATGCATACCAATATGCCAAGGTGTTATTTTAAGTACAATGTGATATTATTAATCTATATGGCCTCGGGCTTCACGACCTCTTTCCCAAACACAGTGATTAACACTCCTGCCTACCATTTCAAACTGTCTTTGCATTGCGTTGAGGAAACTCAAGAGTGTTTTTTCTATCAAACCCTACCTCTGATTTCCGTGTTGATTCCCTGCTGTTAGCCATGGCTCCTATGGTGAGGATTGAGCCCAATGGCATCCAGACCTTGTTATCATTTGACAATGCCAGAGATGACTTAGAAAGGAACGGCTGGCATGTGTTTATTGAAAAGTTTGAGGGTTTCAATCTAAGGGTTGCTCAAGAGTTCGTGTTGACATTCTACGGTTGTAGAGAAAAAATAGGAGACGTGCAGCTTGAGGTAAATGAAGATTTTATAAGCCAAGCTACCAGTTTACCAGCTATGGGGCAAAAGTGGTTCAAGAACGCAAAGGTTGAAGAGGTTCCCTGGTCATTGTTGTTCACCTCAAGGAAAATTACCAGCTATGACCGAGGTATGCCTGTATCAGATTTAAAACCTAGATGGCATGATCTGTTAGCTATTGTGAAACAATTCATTACATGTGAAGGGAGATTTGGGTTGGTTTTCTTGTATCACCTGTGATTGCTTATGAGCTTTATTGATTTTCCACTGAACATGCCTTATTTCCTCCTTAGAAGTTTGTACAAGATGGGAAAGCGGTTCAAAAGGAAGAAATCTGATGCTAGTTTATTCCATCATGGTTTAATCAAAATTATCATGGTACATCAGTTGCAATTAAACAATGATAACTGGGATTCTTTTGTGTTGTGAAATGGTTTCAGTAATAGTAAGTTGGGACAGGTTGACAAACCTGTCATCAAATAAACCCTCGTGAAACCTACCATCTCTCCTCCTTCGCTCATGCCCTGTGATCCTATCTCTAATTTGGAACCCTCGACCTACCCTGATTCTACCCAACTCAACACTCAACCGGATTCATATCCTAAAGGTTGTGTTAAGAGAGTTAAAAAATCCACAAGGAAAAAGTTTAAAGGCAACGTTGATGTCAATTATAAGAGTAAAAGGGCCGCTCGTTGGGTTTCACGGTGTGCTCGAAACAAACCTAAGCCCTGTGCAGACAAAAACACAATTGTGGTAAGTTAAGATTCAGATTAAGAGATTGAAAGATTCCTGGCCGAAGAGTATCCATATTCATATGGACTTTGCTCTGACAGACCCTACGATTATGTTACTAACCTTCCACCGTGTCTAAAGGACAATCCTAATTTCCTTGGAATCAAACTTAATAATGAACCTATAGGTCAAATGGATGATTCCTCACCTATTAATACTATCAGTTCCGATACACAATCTATACAGTCGCACTATAATGAATGTTGATCTTGGATCGATAGGTATTACAAAGATGTGCCTTTACTACAGTCTCGGCTTAAATCCTTGGAAGACCAGGTGGATTCGCTAACTAAGGAGAATAGCAGACTCCAATCCATAGCTCAAACCAAAGAAAAACTCCAAAAAACCACAGGGTCTGTTGTTTTTAAGAACGTGGAAGCAGCGACTGCAATAGTAAATTCAAAGATTGCTTGATTAGTTCGAATGCCTTAATTTGAGGTACGATTTTTTTAAAATAAGTTTAGTATGATTCTGTCTTTCTCAAATTAGGATACACGATTTTTTTTCATAGATTACTTTTAGTTTGTTTTGATTGATTCAATAAAATATGATTCTAGTTATAATTATAACTAGCTACAGAATCGTGAGATTCTGTAGCTAGTTAGGAAAATTCGAATTACTTGTTTTGAGAACTGAAAATACATCTGAAATCTTTTATTCTTATTTTTTTTCAAGAACCTATGATTTCTAAGGAGATTTTAAGCACTGTTGGCATCTCTCAACCATACTATCTTTATGTTTTTAGTTAATAGATTAGGCTGTTAGTTTTTGGCATCAAGTAGAATCTGGGAGGTTGCATCCCCCACATTTTTTGGAACAGATTGGATGTTATCAACATGAAACATTTTGTTCTTGTAACATATATAAGTATGTGGTTTTGTAAACTGGAGACCATCTCTGCCTGGGGCAAAAACTATGGATTTCTGATTTATAGACTTGAATAGAAGATGATATTTTCACAGCTTTAGCTTCTCTATATTTTGTTTTTATTCAAGTTATGATCATTTCGATTTGTAATTAGATTGTGATTACTTTAGCTATCATGATTTATTGCAAATTGGTATGATGAAATTTATATGATATCCATGTTTTATGTCCCATATTTAACATACAGTAATTATTTTGTTCAAACTTGAGATTAAGAGATTCATCTTCTTTATTCGTTGAACATTTATACACAAGTTTTCACAGCAGGATTTGTCTCAATGTGGCCACTTGTTAAATTGTAAGATTGTTGTTACTATATCTCTTATGTGTTCTATCATTCAGATTCAATCATTACTACTTCATGTTTACGAGAAACATTTGTGAGATCTGTTGTGGGTTTGCCTCATCAGACAGCGAGATTGGATGCTATACACAGGACGAATAGGAGATGCGATTATAGGTTAGTTTGTTAGTTTTACTTCATTAGTTTAATTAATACATGAATTTCCTGTAGTCTAAACACATTCTACTATTTGTTATCTCTGTTTTCAATTAGACAGTTTGTTACTTCATTTCTTGTTTATAAATATTATTAAAAAAAAGATAAATAAAAAAAGATCGAATGATAGCTTAGCTGTTGTTTAATAAATCAATCCATATTCGATTTTTGCAGATTTAGATTAAAATTTGCATTTTGTAAATGTTATATATATATTAGAAATAAAGTCATTTGTATATATTATACATACAATAAGTAGACTTATGTTATAAATATTATTTAGTAAACTGTGACTATATATTAGATCTGTATATAGTTTCAGCAAGTATTATTCATTAAGTTATTTTATCTTCCTTAGTTTTGTTTTTTCACTTTCTTAGGACTTAGATCGGCTAACGGAGCTGCTAAACCCATCAAAGTGGATCAATCCAAATGGCTTGGGTTAAGTAGACGACCCCGGACCGGATTCACTCCTCCTGTTGACAAGCGGTCAATTTCGCCCATCAACAAATGGCACTAGAAGGAGGGCTTGAAAACTATTAATGGCACGAGGAGGTTGTAAGACTCCTCCACCACCTACCTGCTCACCTATAGTGACTAGAAGTCATTTAGATGAAAACATTGTCCCTCAAACAACAACCACATCAAACGACGATCTACAAATCACAGTTGAACCAGTAACTCCAAATCCTATGGGTGGTGACATACAAGATATTGTTCGCCAATCTCTCATAAGAACGCACAGTTCCTTCGCCCGTTTAAGACAACCAAACCAACCTTTGAACCAACCATTATACTTCTTTGATATCAGAGAACAACTTGGAGGCAATGACCTTACTTTAAAACCTACAGATCCAATCCTCACTCCTACAGAAGGAGGATCTGGTATACCACCATCACCACCTCCTTTATCTCCTTCTTCTTCTGGAGAAGAATCCTATGACAAAGGTAGTTCCTCATCCTAGCCTTTAGCACCACCCACACCTATGGCCAACTAGAACAATCCCGCCATACCCTGGCTTGACGAAGATGTAGTGGCCATACCTAGGCCTCAACATCCCTTACCCAAACACCTGGAGAAATGGCTCCCTAAATTTGACCCGGACTCCAAACAGATCGCCAAAGACCACATCAAAAAGTTTATGTTAGCCATTAGACTCCATAGTGTCGAGCACGAAGATGTAGTCTGTAGATTGTTTCCCTATACCTTTGAGGGAAATGCCTCTACCTGGTACTTTGCTCAACAACCCCATACCATCGTGTCATGGGAGAAATTTGAATCCTGTTTCCTTGAGAAGTTCGAAGACGACAAGTCTCCTGAAGTTCTAGTCATGGAGGTTTCTAGTTTAAGAATGAACCCCAAAAAAAAGATTAAGGACTTTAATCAAAGGTTATTGACACTAAAGAACTGAATTCCTACGGATTCGATGCCTGTCGAGAATCTTATTATAGCATATTATATGAAAGCCTTACATCAAAGCATAGCCGTTTGGGTAAAGAGATCCAAGAAAGCCACGTTGTTAGAAGCCTTCAAAGAGGCCAATCAGATCGAGAAAGACATCCTCAGCTTAAAAGACACTACTAGCAACGAGATAGAGACTATTTCATCGTCCAAAAAGAAAATCGAAATCCTCCCTAGACCTTCCCAAAACAAATCTCAACCTGAAAGCTCAGATTTAGAAAACTTACAGAAAGTCGTTCAAAAAATGTCCAATCAAGTTATAGATTTGAAAAGGACAGTTGAAGAAGCTTCTTCAAGCAAAGGGCCTTACAAACCCCCTTTTAGGAAGCCTTTTCCCACCAACCGACCTAATTCAAATACTGAAGGCCTAAATCTAGAAATCCTGCAATTCACTATTCAAACGATTCTAGAAGCATAGGATAACTTGATGCCTCCCGAGATCCTTGAAGAAGTAGCTGAACAAGAGACAGTAGAAGAAGGTGAATCCTCTTCAAACATTTTTGGACATTTTTTGGATAGTATTTTTCAAGCTAATTTCGAAACAGTGCATCCTTACAATACTAGGAGTAAGACAACAAACAAGCCTTCTTCTGAAATCACTACGACTTTGCCTCCAAAACAGTCTAAATCAGCTAAGACTAAACAGAATTCAATAAACCCAAGCTTATATTATGATTTGGTTGAAGATCTAAAAAAGCTTAGGGCTAATATTTTTGTTTATGAATTATTAAAATTCCCTTTTCTTCTGCAAAAAATGCTAAAAAATATTGCAGAGAACAACAAAAATGGCAATCCAAGCAGTAACAAAGGTGTTCAGAACAACCCCAAAGTTCCTCAGAAGGCCTCCGCCAAAACTACTTCTGATCCTCACGAAAAAAGAGACCTTCCTGTAAATAATGTAACANTATTGCAGAGAACAACAAAAATGGCAATCCAAGCAGTAACAAAGGTGTTCAGAACAACCCCAAAGTTCCTCAGAAGGCCTCCGCCAAAACTACTTCTGATCCTCACGAAAAAAGAGACCTTCCTGTAAATAATGTAACAAATGAAGATAAATCAGTGTTAGAAGCTGCGAGTAAAAAGCAACAAGCTTCCACTCTTAGTACTCGCAGAAATGTCCCTCCATTTTTGTTAACTTTTGAAATTTTCAATAGGAATGTGCATAACTGCAAGGTAGATTTAGGAGCGTCATCTAACGTAATGCCTTGGTCTATTTGTCAAAAGATTAATGCCGAAGTTCAACCATCCACCTTGAAGATCATCCATCTTGATCGAACTAGTGTTAAAGTTATAGGCGAATTGAGAAATGTGCTTATAAGATTGTCGTCTAATCCTAAAGTTCATCAAGTGATTGATATTATTGTTGTAGATATCCCAAAAGTTTATGGTTTGTTTTTAAGCAGAGACTGGTCAGAACAGCTACACAACTATTTCGTGACGGATTGGTCTCACTTGTGGCTACCTGAGAATGGAAATCCCAACAGAATCAAGGTAAATCGTGAACGTTACCTAAATTTCATGGTGACTAATTTAAATGATCCCAATGAACCATTCACTCCTTCTGTCGATTCGCCCGAAATATAGGGGATGGATACCTTTTTCGGTAATTTCATGGCTGAAACTTCCACTATCACTAACCTGGAACAACAGTCTAAAATTTTGACACATACGCAGCTAGCAACTTCTTCCTAGTGGTCACGTGCAATCGACAACAATCAAATATGGTCTCTTTACTTTGATGGGTCAAAATCCAAGGAAGGAGCTGGTGCAGGTTGCATGATTATCGATCTAGCAGGTAACAAGACCCTGATTGCTTGTAGGTTAGAATTCGAATGTACAAACAACACAACAGAATATGAGGCACTATTGCAAGGCCTCAGAAAAGCATTAGATATGAACGTTCAAAATTTGACTGTCTTTGGTGATTCAGAAATTGTGGTTAGACAGGTAAAAAATTCTATCCACTATTTATCTTCGCACCTTAAAAGCTACCAAACTGAGGTATGGAATTTGATGTTGCTGCATTTAATATAAATTCTATTCCTAGATTGAATAATTCAGAAGCCGATTTGTTAGCTAACGTAGCTTCGAAACTTTTCCCTGCAGAAGGCTTATCTCCGAATGCATTCTCCGTTGAACTGTTGTTCAGACCGTCCGTCCTAGACAACATCACAAATTGGAGAGTCTTCGATGACGATCAAAAGATTATAAGTTTCCTGGATATGGAAGAAACTTTCCAGGGCACGGTGATCAAAGAAGGTACCCAAGACAAAAATCTTCGAGACTTTACGGTAATACCAGATCCAAGATCTCCAGAATCTTCATTAGACATGGTAAATTCTATCCCGAAATCTGTAGTTATATTAGAAAATTTTTATGATCTTCACGACAAGTTTCGAAAATCAGTGAATTGTAAAACGAATAGTTCCTCTTTGACGCATGAAAAAGTAAATTTGGGAACTAAAGACAACCCACAGTGCATTAATTTAGGGGCGGGGTGTTCTGAGCAAGAAAAAGCAGCGTTTATTAAATTGTTTAAGGAATTCAAAGATGTTTTTGCATGGATATATGATGACCTAAAAACTTTTGATCCTAACATCATACAACACGTTATTCCTATGAAACCCCAAACCCAACCTTTTCAACAAAAGTTAAGGAAAATGCACCCAAAACTCGAACCAACTGTCAAGAAGGAATTAAATAAACTCCTGAACGCTAAGATAATCTTCCCAGTGAGGCACACACAATGGGTCTCTAATCTTTTCCCTGTTCGAAAGAAGAGTGGTGAAATACGACTATGTGTCGATTTTTGAAATCTTAATCGAGCGTCTAATAAAGACAACTACCTTGTCCCTCCCATGGAATAGATCCTTCAAAAGGTATCTGGTTCTGAAAGATTATCCTTGTTGGATGGTTTTTTAGGGTATAACCAAGTCCTGATGTCCCCTCCAGACCAACTTAAAACCACCTTCCACACTCCATGGGGAATCTCCGCTTATAGGAAGATGCCCTTTGGACTCATAAATGCCGGTGCCACTTTCCAGAGAGAGATGGACATCGCTTTCTGAGGCTTAATCAATCAATTTGTCATAGTTTACCTGGATGACGTCACTGTCTTCTTGAAAAACAAAGAAGATCATATAGCTCATTTAAGATCCATTCTACAGCGATGTCATAAGTACGACATTTCTTTGAATCCTAAAAAATCTATCTTCGTAGTAGAACAAGGTAAACTCCTAGGATTCTTTGTATCAAGCGAAGGGATGATTATCGACCCTGAAAGAACTCAAGTCATTTTGAAACTGCCCCCTCCCTCATAAAAAAAGTCCATGCAATCTTTCTTAGGTTAGATAAACTTTGTTAGGAGATTCGTTCCCAGCTTTTTAGAAATGGTGAGACCATTACAAAACCTAATCAAAAAGGACGTACAATACCATTGGGGACCTTTTGAAATTCAGGCTTTTAATTCAATAAAAAATGCCATAATAGACGCTCCCTCTCTAATGATCCCTAAATTTTCGCAAGACTTCACCCTCTACACGTTTGCTTCTGACCATTCATACGCCACCATCCTAACTCAAAAGAACGCTAAAAACAATGAAGTCCCAATCGCCTTTATGAGCTCAACCTTCAAGGGGGTGGAACTTAATTACCTAGCAGTAGATCAACAAGCCTATGCTATTTTCAAAGAAGTAAAGCACTTCCGATCTTATCTTTTGAAATCTAGGATGAAAATCATTGTCCCTTACTCGGTTGTTAGAAATCTGTTAGTACAGAAAGAACTAGGAAAAAAAAGGGCAAACTGGGTCACATTCTTGCAAGAATATGACATAGAAATCACCCCGGCACAAATAGTAAGAGACCAAGGGTTATGAAAATTGGTTGTTGATTCAGCTGTAGGACAACAAGAGGAAAATGATATGTTAAATCCAGAACAACACTATCAAAATCAAATCTACTGTATACAAAACCCTGTTAGTCCCTGGTATGATGATATAAAATTTTGTCTTATACACGGATCAACTCCCCATCACCTTGATCCCACTAAAAGGAGAGAACTAAGATTAAAATCTGATTCTTTTCAATTGATTAATGGTATTCTGTTTCGTCAAAATTTTGATGGAGTACTAATGCTGTCACACACCCACTACCATAATAATTTTTTTTTTTCTTCCTACAGAATCATAGCCCCCAAAATATCTACGGAGACCTAGCGTAAACTAGTTCTCTCTCTCTCTCTGCTCCCATGTGATCATGGGTCATGATCACAGGTCAAATAACCATGGTGCCTCTCAATAATTCGCGACTCGGTGCTACAGAGATGTCGAATCGTTCAACTCTGCAACCGCCGAACCCTGGCAAGGCTAGCGACTGGCCAATAGGGACAAATCCCAACAGGGTTAGCGAATGGAAAATAGGAACGGGCCCTTGTTATAACCCTAAATTGCACCACACATGCTTACCTGGCATCAGGCCAACTCATATCCCTTCTTTACCAAAAAACTACTGAACAACTCTTCTAAAAAATCCATTTTTAAAAAGTAAACACTAGTAGGCCCACTACAGCCCACGTTTATCCAAAAGAAAACGCTAGCAGGCCCACTACAACCCATGTGTGAATGCTAGCAGGCCCACTACAACTCGCGTTTACCTAACAAAACACAAAAACAGGAAAGTTGCCAACGGGACAAAAAGATATGGGTCAGTTAACTGGAACTCCTGGCCATGCATTGGCCGAGAGTTCGTCCAAAACCCTAGCTCCTTCTAGCCTATAAAAGAAGGGGTAGGGTTACCATT
>SNQJ01S0035475.1:14339-27019 GCA_010110895.2 Picea sitchensis | reverse complement strand
CATTGATCAAGGCGAATTAATCTCGATCGTTCAAGAGTTGCGTGTTCAATTCCGGACCCCACCCCCCCTTAAAGGCAGAATGATAGGGGGGCTCCGAAATGAAGCCTCAGTCGTCGATCTGGGTGGGCGGACTCTCGCCATCCAGATCTACTCGCTACTTACTCTAATGCACATTCATGCCCCAGCTTAAAATCGACATCTCTTCCTCGCATCTGACGGTCGTATAGACCCTGAGATCCTTCGAAAGAATCTCATCCATTCATCAGGACTTATCATCATGAGAGTCCGAACTCTCGACCATGGGGATCCCGAATTCTTGATCCCCAGTTTCCTGATGTGGTTAATCTCTTGACACGTAGCCTCCTTAAATCGGACGGTCCATGACTGCTTCGGGGTTTCCACCATGGAAATTCCTGATCTCTCGTCACCAGGACTTCCAAATTCGCGATTCTCATTTTCTCGAAATGGGTAATCTCGTGACACGTAGCCTCCTTAAATCGGATAGTCCACGACTGCTTCAGGGTTTCCACCATGGAAAGTCTCGATCTCTCGTCCCCAGGACTTCCGAATTCGCGATTCCCATTTTCCCGAAACGAGTAATCTCACGACACATAGCCTCCTTAAATCAGACGGTCCACGACTACTTCGGGGTTTCCACCATGGAAAGTTCCAATCTCTCGTCACCAGAACTTCCGAATTCGTGATTCCCGTTTTCCTGAAACGGGTAATCTCGCGAGACGTAGCCTCCTTAAATTGGACGGTCCATGACTGCTTCAGGGTTTCCACCATGGAAAGTCCCAATTTCTCATCACCAGGACTTCCGAATTCATGATTCCTGTTTTCCCGAAACGGGTAATCTCGCGACATGTAGCATCCTTAAATCAGATGGTCCATGACTGCTTCAGGGTTTTCACCCCTATTCACTGGGGGTTTGACCCTCGGGTATCTCCTGACAGATCCAATGGCTGTCTGGTTTTCCAGCTGAGATCTGACAGCTCAGACAGGTTCCTAACTTGTGCATTCTCCCATGACTCCCTGGACGTGGAAAAATCAACAGTCCAGATGTTCTCTTGGACCTCGGGGATCTACGATCCCAATCTCTTCGTTACCCATGAAGACATAGAAAGACAAAGTGGTAAGGCCTTAACATCCTACTTTCTCCTACCAATCTAACGGTCATGGGTGACCACAGGTTTCTCGACGGGATCTTGTCTGTCGATCAACACCTATTCTAGGTTAAGGCGCTTAACACTCCAATTTCTCCTTTCGATCTGATAGTCGTGAGTGACCACCGATCTCTCAATGGGATTTCGTCCGTCGATTCGATACTTTTCAGGGATTTCTTAAGGACTTTCACCTTTACGTCCTTTCTTGAGGTTCTTGATGGGCGTTTGAGAAGGGTATCTCTATGGGGAAGTTTACCCAGGGTACTATCTGAGGCAGATAAGGGTATTTCTCTCCCGAGAACCAGACGTGAAGTCTGAATTAGATCAGTACGCATATAAATAACAACTTATGAAATATGAAGCCATACGTAGTCTTTCCATTATAAACATACAACTACCAGTACTGATCAAAATATCATACAGACATTCTTATAATGAATTCATTCACCATTTCATATATTATGATCATAGATGTTAGCATACATATATTTCAAGATGTCAAAGGAAAAGCACTTATCAGAAAGTAACACCAGGGACTTATGCAACTGCTGAGAGGGGTGCTTGTTTCCACCCAACTGTAGGCTCAGCGACTCCCAGTGGATTTACCACTAGCCACCCCCGAGTTGAGACCACGATGCTATGAGACTGCGTCTTTGTTTGCCAGTGACCAGGAGCGAAGGTTACTCTCCTCCCTCTCTGCTATCACTCACTCTGCATATCGCCAGAGTTCTCCCCTCACATCTGCCCCCAATCGCTTCTCCCCCACACCTTATCCTCTTGCAAGGTTGCGTGTGGCATGATTTCCCTCACGTTGGTCAAGCCTGATGGCTCTACGGATGGGTGGTTCACCTCCCCATCCCTCATTAATTCCTGAGGAGCCATCTACCTACCAGCCTGCAAGACATTAAATTCGGTGCCAGTGAGCCGCTTTTGGTTCTCTAGGCCAGTGAATTCCAAATACGGTATTGATTTTTGGTGGAAGTTAACACCACCTTTCCAGGTGCCTTCCACCGCCTCTCTGCAACCATCGTGGTCTCTTTTTCAGCACATCCCCTCTCAGCAGTCCTACAATATAAATTCATAATGTTATTCACATTCATCGACCTTTTCCACAAGGTCCATTCACATCACATATTCACACTTCTGAGTTTGCCACATTTCTAGGCCAGTCTAGTTATTTTTACAAACTGGGGGAAATAGGGTGTTACAAATGCGCTGTCTTGAGAAAGATGAAGCAAAAAAAGGCTTATTGGAATTGCACGCAGGAGAAGCTGGTGGGCATTTTGGTGGAGATACCACTTCCCATAAAGTATTAAGAGCAGGTTATTACTGGCCTACCCTTTTTAAATACGCTCATGCTTTCTGTCGCAAGTGTGTAATTTGTCAAAAAGCATCCAGACGGATATAGAAACCAATCTTCCCTCTGCAACCAGTTTCAGTAGACTCCCCTTTTCAGTAGTGGGGTCTAGATATTATAGGCCTAATCAATCCACCATCCTCACAAAAACATAAGTATATCATAAAAACCATAGATTACTTCACCAAGTGGTCTAAGGCTGCCCCATTAAAAGCTGTAAGTACCAGCCAGGCAATATCTTTTTTGAATTTGAATATTATTACTCGTTTCGGTATCCCTGAATGCCTTGTATTTGATAATGCTTCTTATTTTTTGTCTCTTGAGATGAGTGATTTCGCTCTAGAAAAGGGAATTAAATTAAAGTATTCTGCCAGCTATTACCCCCAAGGAAATGGTTTGGCAGAATCAACTAATAAAAATCTGATCAAAATCATCAAGAGAACGGTCTCTGAAAACCATAAAAATTGGCATAACGCATTGTTAAACACAATCTCGGCTGATAGAGTAACTCCTAAAACTGCTGTGGGTAACTCACCTTTCTTTCTCATTTACAACAGAGAGGTGATTCTTCCACCACATGTCCTCCTTCCCTCTCTGCAGCTATCACAAAAAGTACAAGAAGAGGACTATCCCCCTTTGGAGAATCGAATTAACGCTTTGTTAAAATTAGAAGAAATGAGGGCTCAAGAAAAACGGAAATTGGATCAACATCAACTCATTGTTAAAAAATGGTTCGATTCCAATTCTGCCTCTGACAGAAATTTTGAGGTAGGTGACCTTGTCCTTAAATGGGACAAACTGCATGAGGGAAAAGGAGAGCATACAAAGTTTCAGAACTTTTGGCTAGGACCATTTTTAATTGCTGAGAAATTGGGTCCCAGTTCCTTCCGATTACAAAATTTAGAGAGACAGCCAGACACCTTTCCGGTGAATGGCCAAGCTCTAAAAAGGTACTTCGCCTGATGACACTCCCTTGTACACTATGTAAATATTTTTGTTTTGCTTACTGTTTGCTTTTCGTTGCTGGTTTGTTTTGACTTTTCCTTTATGCTTATCAGTCTTTCTTTTTGAGACACACATGCCTGCATCATGGGCTAGTTCAGAAAAAGAGAACAGAAAAATTTCCCCTCTAAAATGACTGTTGAAGGTTGTTTAAGCATCAATTGTGATATTCTTTTGAGTTTGCAGCCATGTTAAAGATAACTTGTTATTTGAAAAGCATTTCTTAATTTAAATCTGTAACTGAAGTTACTCACGGTCATCCATAAAAATTCTTTTTACGCTGACCCTATTCCTTAAGAGAACAACTCAGAGATGTCTCTCTGCTGTTGAAAGTCGGCTTATTAACAAATTATATCTAGATCTTAATGAAGGACAACTAAAAAGTTTCTTCAAGGTCTGTAATTTACTAAGATATGTCCAAAAACTAGGATTTTCAGCGTCACCCCGCTCTATTAAATATCTTTAAAACTAAATAAACCTTCAGAGAGATATGGGAAGTGTTTGTAAACCCACCGGGATACTGAACAGGTCTGTTGGCAGTGGGTAAATGCATGCATGACACCAAGATAACTTCGTCGGGGTACTGAACAGGCCCGCTGGCAGCGAAGCAATGTCAGGTATATGAAAATTCTCAGATATGGATTTTTTTGACCTTAAATGTCCTTCATTCTGATCTGGAACTTCTTGGCAGGATACAGATATCGGAGTGGGTTAAATGACATCCCCGTCAAGGCTATGGATGCCTACTGGCAGCAGTGGCTCTGTCAACAGTATTGAAGATTTTAGCTTTAATATCGTGACTCTCTTTTGTTAAGATTGTTGTTAGTTTTCGTCTTTTTAAAATAACAGTAATCTGAAAATGGAATGCTTTATAATTGATAATGATGTTTAGACAACTTTCTAGTTGTTTTCGGTTTGAAGTTTTTTCTGATTATCCTAATCTGAACTCATTCATTTGGCAGAGATAACTGCTTCTTCCAGCGTGTCGCCATTATTGTCATCAATAATGTAATTTCTATTGTTTGTAAGTTGCCTACACAAGATTTCTAAATTTGCATTACTCATCATGAACAACGACACTTATCACTTGTCTCTTTTTACATACCTTCCTCTCTATTTTGTTTTCATGACTATAAGCATGAAAACTCACAACTGGAATTCACACTTGGTTTCGATTTTTTATCAAAGGATAACTGTTCATAGGGTCTATTGTCGAATTTTCGTCTTTCGCTATGAACGTGATGGTTTTCCTAGTTTATAACCCCTTGGTATTAAACGAGCCTTGGTTACATAAGTATAAAACCTCCACTCATTTAGTACTCGATTAATATCAATGGAGTTTTGATTCATAATTTTTCTTTTTATGGTTCAATGTTTATTTGATACATTAATCTTTGTGATCAAGTCATGGATATGCATACTATTGTTTTCAACTGTTCTGATCCTTATGCATACCAATATGCCAAGGTGTTATTTTAAGTACAGCATGATATTATTAATCTATATGGCCTCGGGCTTCACGACCTCTTTCCCACGCATGATGATTAACACTCCTGCCTACCATTTCAAACTGTCTTTGCATTGCGTTGAGGAAACTCGGGTGTTTGGCTCTGTGTTTTTTCTATCAAACCCTACCTCCAATTTCTGTGCTGATTCCCTGTTGTTAGCCATGGCTCCTGTGGTGAGGATTGAGCCCAATGGCATCCAGACCTTGTTATCGTTTGACAATGCTAGAGATGACTTAGAAAGGAATGGCTGGCGTGTGTTTATTGAAAAGTTTGAGGGTTTCAATCCAAGGGTTGCTCAAGAGTTTGCGTTGACATTTGATGGTTGCAGAGCAAAAATAGGAGACGTGCAGCTTGAGGTAGATGAAGATTTTATAAGACAAGCTACCACTTTACCAGCTATGGGGTAAAAGTGGTTCAAGAATGCAAAGGTTGAAGAGGTTCCCTGGTGATTGTTGTTCACCTCAAGGAAAATTACCAGCTGTGATCGAGGTATGCCTGTCTCAGCTTTAAAACCTAGATGGCATGATCTGTTAGCTATTGTGAAACAGTTCATTACCTGTGAAGGGAGATTTGGGTTGGTTTTCTTGTATCACCTGCGATTGCTTATGAGCTTTATTGATTTTCCACTGAACATGCCTTATTTCCTCCTTAGAATTTTGTACAAGATGGGAAAGTGGTTCAAAAGGTAGAAATTTGATGCTAGTTTATTCCATCATGGTTTAATCAGAATTATCATGGTACATCAGTTGCAATTAAAAAACGATAATTGGGATTCTTTTGTGTTGCAAAATGGTTTCGGTAATAGTGAGTTGGGACAGGTTGACAAACCTGTCATCATAGAAACCCTCGTGAAACCTACCATCTCTCCTCCTTCGCTCATGCCCTGTGATCCTATCTCTAATTTGGAACCCTTGACCTACCCTGATTCTACCTAACCCGACACTCAACCGGATTCGTATCCTAAAGGTTGTGTTAAGCCTGTTAAAAAATACACAAGGAAAAAGTTTAAAGGAAACGTCGATGTCAATTATAAGAATAAAAGGGCCGCTCATTGGGTTTCACGGTGTGCTCGAAACAAACCTAAGCCCTGTGCAGACAAAAACACAATTGTGGTAAGTGAAGATTCGGATTCGGAGATTGAAAGATTCCTGGCCGAAGAGTATCCATATTCATATGGACTTTGCTCTGACAAACCCTACGATTATTTTACTAACCTTCCACCGTGTCTAAAGGACAATCCTGATTTCCCTGGAATCAAACTCAGTAATGAACCTACAGGTCAAATGGACGATTCCCCACCTTTCAATACTATCAGTGCCGATACACAGTCTATATAGCCGCACTATAATGAATGTCGATCTTGGATTGAGAGGTAATACAAAGATGTGCCTTTACTACAATCTCGACTTAAATCCTTGGAAGACTAGGTGGATTCGCTAACTAAGGAGAATAAAAAACTCCAATCCGTAGCTCAAACCAAAGACAAACACCAAAAAACCACAGGGTCTGTTGTTTTTAAGAACGTGGAAGCAACGACTGCAATAGTAAATTCAAAGATTGCTTGATTAGTTCAAATCCCTTAATTTGAGGTATGGTTTTTTTTAAATAAGTTTAGTATGATTCTGTCTTTCTCAAATTAGGATACACGATTTGTTTGCACATATTACTTTTAGTTTGTTTTGATTGATTCAATAAAATATGATTCTAGTTATAATTATAACTAGCTACAGAGTCGTGAGATTCTGTAGCTAGTTAGGAAAATTCGAATTACTTGTTTTGATAACTGAAAATACATCTGAAATTTTTTATTCTTATTCGTTTTTAGGAACCTATGATTTCTAAGGAGATTTGAAGCACTGTTGGCATCTCTCAACCATACTATCTTTATGTTTTTAGTTAATAGATTAGGCTGTTAGTTTTTGGCATCAAGTAGAATCTGGGAGGTTGCATCCCTCACATTTTTTGGAATAGATTGGATGTTATCAACATGAAACATTTTGTTCCTGTCACATATATAAGTATGTGGTTTTGTAAACTGGAGACCATCTCTGCCTAGGGGAAAAACTATGGATTTCTGATTTACAGACTTGAATAGAAGATGATATTTGCACAGCTTTAGCTTCTCTATATCGTGTTTTTATTCAAGTTATGATCATTTCGATTTGTAATTAGATTGTGATTACTTTAGCTATCATGGTTTATTGCATATTGGTATGATGAAATTTATATGATATCCATGTTTTATGTCCCATATTTAACATACAGTAATTATTTTGTTCAAACTTGAGATTAAGAGATTCATCTTCTTTATTCGTTGAACATTTATACACAAGTTTTCACAGCAGGATTTGTCTCAATGTGGCCACTTGTTAAATTATAAGATTGTTGTTACTATATCTCTTATGTGTTCTATCATTCAGATTCAATCATTACTGCTTCGCGTTTACGAGAAGCATTTGTGAGATCTGTTGTGGGTTTACCTCATCAGACAATGAGATTGGATGCTATACACAGGACGAATAGGAGATGCGATTACAGGTTAGTTTGTTAGTTTTACTTCATTAGTTTAATTAATAAAGGAATTTCCTCCAGTCTAAACACATTCTACTATTTTTTATCTCTGTTTTCAATTAGATAGTTTGTTTCTTCATTTCTTGTTTATAAATATTATAAAAAAAAAGATAAATAAAAAAAGATCAAATGATAGCTTAGCTGTTGTTTAATAAATCAATCCATATTCGATTTTTGCAGATTTAGATTAAAATTTGCATTTTGTAAATGTTATATATATATTAGAAATAATGTCATTTGTATATATTATACATACAATAAGTAGACTTATGTTATAAATATTATTTAGTAAACTGTAAATATATATTAGATCTGTATATAGTTTCAACAAGTATTATTCATTAAGTTATTTTATCTTCCTTAGTTTTGTTTTTTCACTTTCTTAGGACTTAGATCAGCTAACAGAGCCGCTAAACCCGTTGGAGTGGATCAATCCAAACGGCTTGGGTTAAGTAGACAACCCCAGACCGGATTCACTTCTCCAGTTGACGAGCGGTCAATTTCGCCCGTCAACAGGTCATTTATAACATTAGGTGGAATACCGTGAAGAATTCCTCCCCCAATTGCTCGATTCTCAAAACTTCTTGAAGTAGATGGTCCTTGAGGTGATATGGACAGACTGGACATTTGTCTTTGTACTTTTCCAAGAATTATTTCAGGATCAACATTGGTCTCTAACATGTATTCTTCCATTTATGTTTCCTTCTAGATTGCCTCATTTAGATCATTTATTTGTGAGGCTCTAATTGCATAGTTTACATTTGAAGGCATGACATTCATGTAACATCTAAATATGACAAGATGATTTGGGTGTTGGGATTCTTGGATTTGATTCAATGTATTAAAGAATCGTAAATTAAAATCCATGATTCTTTCTCCTTTTTTGAGATGGATTTGGGTAAATTGAGTAAGCAAAGTATGATATGCAATAGGAGGTGCATACATAGTCATGAACATACTTTATAAATATTCAAATGAACCAATTGATTGAGCTAGGAGTGAAAGATACCATTCATAGGCTCTAAGATCAACATTGGTCTCTAACATGCATTCTTCCATTTATGTTGCCTTCTAGATTTCCTCATTTAGATCATTTATTTGTGAGGCTCTGATTACATAGTTTACATTTGAAGGCATGGAGTCTTTGTAACATACAAATATGACAAGATGATTTGGGTGTTGGGATTCTTGGATTTGATTCAATGTCTTAAAGAATCCTAAATTAAAATTCTTGATTCTTTCTCCTTTTTTGAGGTAGATTTGGGTAAACTAAGTAAGCATAGTATGATATGAAATAGGAGGTGCATACATATTCATGAACATACTTTATAAATAATCAAATGAGCCAATTGATTGAGTTGGGAGAGAAGGATACCGTTCATAGTTTGGACCTATAAAAGTTTGCAGAAAGACTATGACCATCACATCATCTTGTTCGATCAAATGAATATCACAGACACTTAGAAATTGATCCATGTGTATTTTTGGATCCATGATCTCATCACCTGAAAAGATAGGTAGAACTCCTTGAATCAGGGTAAGAAATATGTGTTGCTCTCCATGTAAATTAAGTGGGCTAGACCTATCCCTTTTTCTTGGGTTTATTTGTTTGTCATTTATTTCTCTTTCTTCATTAGGAATCTCATTTATTTATGTTCGATCACCCATTAGTATCTCACTTGTTTCTGATTTCGAACTTTGGCCAACTTCACGAATCCCGAGTTTCTTACTTTTACTTCTTGTTATTGGACATTTATATGATTCCAGCTTCTCAAATATTTACTACAATTTTCTTTGTCTATGAGAAATTACTATTTATTCTTCACGAGCAATAGTTTCCTAGGATCTTTCAAGTTCTTCTCAAATTTTTGTTGTTGTTATCACCAAATCATACAATTGATGAAAAATAATTCCTTGATTTTTGAATCCCACTTGTAATTGCGGTTGATTCGATTATGGTCGAGTCATTAAAGTTTTGGTCTACAAAACTATCCTTTTGTTCTCCCCAGTATGGTCACCAAAAAATGTTGATGATTGAAATTATTCAATATTTCAACAACAACATCATGAGGATAAATCCCCTTGCATATTTAAAGAGGTGGTGCTCATTTGTAATTATATTACTAAAATGATGAAAATACAATTTTAACAAAGTGTATAATCACAAAAAAGAAAAGTTCTTGAGAAAGGGACTAGGAACCATTAAATAAATCAATACAATATATTTACAATGTTATACATAAATAAAGGAAATAATATATGAGATTATCATGCTTCTCAAATCGATCACAATATAGGCAAGATTGGTCATATCATAAGAAAACAAATATATGAGGCCATTATGCAGCAAAATTTAGATGAGTATTGCATTTAAAAGTGAAAAATATTATGATGAACACACTCCAAAAATATCATACTCAAAATATCAAAGTCTGAGAAATCATTAGAGTTATTCCCTAAAATAGTTCCCTGGGGAACTAAAAAATAAATGTCTGGTTTTACAATGAAATGTAAAGTGTTCAATAAAATAAAAGGCGTTTGTACAAATGGACTGGGATTGGGCTCCTGTGGACCTTTAAAAGGAATACCTGAACCTGGAATTAAAAAAAGAAGCAATTAGAAATCATTTATAGGTTTTCATTGAATGAAAGAAATGAGTTGGATTATTTCTAAATGAAAAGTAGGGAGGATGAGAAATTATGAAAATGACCACTTGACTTACAATGATGGATTCTCTCGATCTCATTTGTTGGTTGGAATGTGTTTTATAATTTCTTTGGCTGGAACTATCTGACAGATTGTAACTGTTTTTTACCGATCTAATTATGTTATCTTGATTAAAGCATTCTTTAACCAATTTTCAATGTATTTTCTCCTGGGTGCAACCATTATCTCTTGTCTAAATTTGATATCGAATAATTCATTTTCAATATATTTAAACTCCATTGTGAGTTTGTGGAGGGTATATTCGATATCATCATTCTTGTTTACATAATAGACAAGATAACCCTATACTTTTATCTCCAAGTATTCAGTCAAGTCGTTAAACCTTTCTGCGAATGAGATTTTTAGGGAGTCCAACTTTTATTTCATTTGTTCTTTGGATAGAAGTATTGAGTTCATGATTAAATGTGGGTTCTCCACATATTCATTTAACCCAACTAATTTTAACTCAATTAAGAATAACTCGCCTCTTTTTGAACTAATAACGTCACATTCCACTAACATTTCTCTTACACATTTAATTCTCTTACTCCAACATGATTTTAATTGCTTTAAACATATTGATGAAGGAAAATCCTCCTCCTTTCACCAAAATTCACTAAGGCTTTAAACTCTTGCATTGAAAGTAGAGATAGATCCTTTATAGAATTCTTCATCATTTTCCAAGTCTGCTTGGAGATATTTCCCGAAGAGTGTGATCCTCAAACCAAAAGAGACTAAGCATTGGTTTCCAACTCCCAAGTTTAAAGAATCAAATAGATTATTTTATGGATGTTGTCGCCAACATATTTCTTGATGGAAGCTAATAAAATTGACATTCCTTTCAATATCGATCTTGACTATGGTCTATATTCCAGAGACTTCAATGGTTGTATGGTGGTGTTGGGACTGGAAAATAAAGGTGGTGGCATCAAGGAACTTTCTAATTATCTTACTTTATCCTATAAAATTGCACTCTCATTTTCTATATCTCCAATTGAATATTCAAAGTCTTCCCATATGGTGGCCTCATGGAATTCCATGACTTTAGAGGGTGGAACTCCATGAAAATCAAGTTCTGAATTCCACTTCTCCTTAATTTTCTTATTCTTTGAATTTACTTTTTTCAATGATTAATTTTCTTGAATTTATATTGAATAAAACATGATACAAGGTTAGGGACTCTTCTTACAATATAATTGACTTCTGGGTAGCTAATTCTCTTGTGACCGTTCTACTCTCGAGTAGTATTTTTTCTTCTTCTACAACCTCTATCTCTTCAACATTCATGTCAAGCTCCATATCTTATGGACCAATTTCATTTTCAAGTACTACTTCATCTTCCCCCTCTTTGTTTGTATCTCTTTTTCCTTTATTGGAAATGGGGAGAGTGTGTGACTTCTCAATGTTTCCCTTTAAAGGGTTTTGGTATCCACCATCATCATAATTATCAATTGAAGACTTGTTTTGTTCTTGGATTGGATTTTGTGGTTTTCCTTTGGTTGAACCACTTTTGTGGGAAATGTTCGGGGACCGAGAACTTCTTTAATTTGTAACATGTCCTTGTTGTATGCTATGTTCATTGGTACTGACCATAGTCTCAATATCATCTTGCACTTTTTCAACAAGAAACCCTTGAATATTTTGATTGTCATCTCTCCTTCTCTGAATAAAATTATCTTGGAAAACGCCATGATGTATCCCATTGATGTAATGTGGGTCATAAATAGTTGATTAGGTTCAAAATCATTGATCTCATGAGATTTCTTGAGGTTAAATAAATAAAAATGGGTTGAGGTTTCATCTAAATGGGAAATACTTTTCATGGTAATTTCCCCAATATTCCATGGTAAGGGGATAAATTGTTTTTTTATTTTTTATTTTTTATTTTTTTATTTTTATATATATTTTCATTAAAAAAGTGTTCCCAAAAATTGTATTGTTTACATACTTCAACTATGAACAATCTGTCAGAAACATAAAAGGGTGGAAGTGAAGGTTTTTCATGTGAGCAATAAATTCTGACAATACTAAAATCGTCCATAGTTTTTAAGCTTCATTTTCCAACTAGGAAGGATGCATCCTCTAGAAACAACCTTGATGTATTAGGACCATAAATTAATCTTTTGAAAGAAGAATTGTGTACCTCATAAAAATTGTATGCAACTTTTTGCTTCTAGAGTGCAGGGTACCACACTTGTACAAGGTTAGTTTTATAGTTCACCTTTTTGGCCATGGGTAGGTCCTTGAACACATGACAATAAGTCATATAAAAAATAAAATAAGAAGACATGTAGAACCTTTTACTTTTGCAAAAAATTCCAAGTTGGAAGGATAATTCACTCGAAATAATTGTTGATGATTCAAAAATGA
>SNQJ01S0035474.1:21778-37655 GCA_010110895.2 Picea sitchensis | reverse complement strand
TCCTAGTGTGACGTTGGGCCCCCTCTTGGAACGCTAGGTCTCCAAAGTGAAACGTTGGCGCTCAAAACCCCTCAGAAACTGCCACACGTGCCAACCAAGTCGTTCTCATGCCTAAAACCCCAACTGGTTGACGTCAAAGCTCAGAATGATGACATCAAGGGCCTTCAAGGGCCAATGTCATGGTGGGAGGGCAAGACCCCCTGGGTCCAGGCCTGCCAAAGTGCCTCTGGTGGAATGTCCTCCCTTTTCTCTAGTGCAAGCCTCTGGTATCCCTCTGCCCTTGCTGGGGTCTCAACATCCATCTGGTGGGATTTTAGCCCTATGGAGGTTCGAGCTAATCATCTCCCCATATGTACCTGTCTGTCAGGCATGGTCCTGCAGGGACAACAAGTACGCCCTCCGTGGGCTCATGAGTCACATGGATCATAGCAATGTCAATCACATCTAATAATCAAGTTACCCAAACATGTGCATCAAACCCCCCTTTTCCCAGACAAATGCTCAAAGACGTTATGCTATTTAACAAGACAGGTTTGGAGAGGGTCTCAGGATGTCCTATTGGGCTAATTCTCCTCAGGTGTGGGGTGTTTCTAGGTGAAGACCAATCTAGGTCATGTAAATGCATGAGATGGTGTAGGGGATGTTTGGGCAAGGGGTGCAGTGATAACATGGAAATGTAGGTCTTACCTGTGGGTGCCTCTGTAGAGGGTGAGCTGCACCTTGTTATGGATGCAATTGTTTCCTAGCCCATTCAATGCCTTTTTACTCTTTGTCTTATTGCTTTTTCTTTCAAGAGAATAGTTGGAGGACACTACCCTGGCGTGGTGACCAGTGGTGACAGCGTTACCCACAAGCATTTCACGAAGATGTGAAGGTTGGCTCGTGATGAGACCCCCTTTCTCTTGGCTATTCCACCAAGAGTCGCTACCCTCGCGTGGTGACCAGATGAATAGTAGTGTCATACCTCTACATGCCCATGGACCTAATAGGCTGGCTCATGATGAGACCCCCCATCCACCAACTAGGTCTTGAGTTTTATTTTATTTTATGGGTCCCCCCTTTTTCTTGTTGAGAAGCCTTTTATTGCTTTCTTGGGGATCCCTGGGAGAAGCATCTCAAGGTTTGATCTTGGCTTTTAACATTTGCCAGCTACTTTTACCCTCTGGGCCTTTAGCCCCTTCTTCCCACAAGGCAAGGTACAACCCTTACTAGCTTGGGAAACCCAATGCCCGAACCAATGTAGGGGATAGATGAGAGAGAAAATGATGAAAGTGATAAGTATGGAAGGAATGGACGATGACCTTTCATAGACCCACCCAGTGGCAACTCATCCCTAAGGGAACCAACTTGCTAGGGCACTCTGTCATCCCCCCCAGGTACAGAGAAGTTAAAAGGCATAATTTCCAAGCAAACGTCATGAAGCAAAAGAGAATTCAATGCACACATTCAAATGTTTTGAGAATCAGAGTGACACATACCATGATACACGGACTCATTACCTCATGGAGCAAGACCCACTGCTACTTCAGAACCAGGCCGATGGGATGGATGCTGCTGTTGCTAATAGATGGGAGGCGCTGAAGAAAGGACGGGCCCTCCAGGGCCAAGCTCAAGTCAATATGGCTCTCAGTACTCCATATCTGGAAAAATTTTAATCTGCTATCTTCTTCTTATTGCAGCTCCTCTATCATCTTTTCTAAGTAGCCATCTTCTTTCTTCAGCAACCTCAACCTCTTTCTTCTCAACAACTTCATTCTTTTCTCTGGCATCTTGTTTTGTGCTTCTTTCTTTGCTTTATCTTCTGCATTCTCCCATTGTAGTCTTCTTCTCCCAGGATTGTAGCTAGCTTTGACACCCCTTAATGTAGGTGGATATACCCCACCCCTTGCAAGATCAGAGATCCTTCGCAGTGGAATCAAATATTTTGTGCAAGGTTGGGAAATGCATACTCTCAGAAGAATATCTGCAGAACAAAACTTGCAGCCACATAATGCCATGACTACAAAAGTTGCACATTCACACAGAATTTCTTTTGCAGCAGAATTAAAGAAAGTGGCAGAACAAGATTATCTGCACTTTTGCACCCAGCCAGTCCTTCAACCACAACTTCTGTTTTATTTCAGCAAAAATTAACCTTCTCACAGACCATCTCCACAACATAAACTCAGGCATAGGTCAGCCTACTGATAAACAATTTACTGGACAACATATTTTGCTGGCAACCTGCGGGTTATTGTCCCACAATATTCCTCAGCCGAGAATCCTGCACAATAGGCTAATACATTTGCACCATTCACACAGGAAATTATAGTTTCAGTGGACAAGTCTTCACACAGACTTCTCTTTGCACAACTCTCGTACCCAACAACATCTTCTTGTATTGTCGATATATATTATATTCACATAGAGATTATAATAAAAGGAATTCACATGCATTCATATCCATCACATAGATAACATGTAACACCAACCATTCATAGTCTTATCGATACAAATACATTATATTAGGATACAAGCTTCGAGACTCCTTAGCAATCTCTCACAATCCTTCTTCTCTTGCACTCGGACTTAATTATTAAACAATTAGATTATTTTGGTTGCCAGGCTACAGGCCACGGCAGCCCATTTTCTCTCTCTCCCTTCTTTATTTGTATGGATCTCTCCCTCTCAAATACTGCATCCTACTGGCCAGTGGCCAGCATGTTGGCTCTTTATTTTTCATATTGTCAAGAGCTACCTAACTCCTTAGTTCTTTAATTTATCTTCTCCCATTGTAACCATTCACCTTACATCTTCCAACTGGTCTTCTCACGTCTCTACTTCAGCTACCACTGTTAGCGTTCTAGTGTCCTTGTCTTTTCATTTCCCAGCTCGAGATCAATTACTCTTCCCTAGCAATTCCTCTTCTGTAGTGCACCCTTTCAGATTCCCCTCTGTAAAGTATGGACGATTTCCTCTTGACCATTTCTAATTTCTCCCACTCCCAGTTCTGCAGTATTGACTTGGTAGTTTTGCAGCCAAGAATGGTTCCACATGATCCATTGTACAAGGTTCCAACGTCACAACTTGCTTCTATAGTAACTTGGGAATTCTATGGCACAAAGTTCCAATGTCCACATCTTGCTTCCACAACACACATTCTTGGTTCCATGGAACATTCTACTTCATAACAGTCCTCATGCCGGCTATTTGCATGTTGTTATCTGCACAGTCTTCTCTTTCCACACCTTCACTAGCCACCAAGAATCTATGAACTGTGTTCTCTTGAACTTTATCTCTACTCGGACAAGTTTGTAATCACTGTTGTTTTCAAGAATCAAAACAGCATATGCAAAATGACCTCGATGCTCCTGCATCATTTTATCATCAATTCAACCACACTCTTTCAAGACATTTTCACTGTTTTTGGATTGGCTGTTTTGGTTTTTACTTAATAAGTCAGTTATCTGTTAGTCATTTAGGCTCTATTTTAGCTCTCTATTTGTAAGTTGTTCCTTAGATTTTATTTTTGTAAATTACTTTTGAGTGTGAGAATTGTGTCTCTCAGTTTTTGTATAATTTTAAAGTTTTAGTGCTCAGTGCATAGAAATCGATTATGGACATTTTATGGAAAATTCCACCAGCCATCAAAGCCCTTAGTCATATCATTGAAAAGCTCTTGTCCAATTGTCAGATTAATGCTTAGGGAACCTAAGGTATGATGGTGGAAACTCATCAAATCCCTTTGCCATGCAGACAATAGGTGCTTAAAGCCATTTTTTAGTGGTTTTGGGTTTTTTCATTCTTGGATAGGCATTTAAAAAACAGTTGAATTGGTGCTTCCAAAACTCTTCTATCAATATCAAAACTATCTATACCCTTGACCCTGCATCATGCTTTAGGATTTTATGGTTTTTTCGTATTTGTTTGCATTTTCTTTTTGGTGAAAATGCTTGTAATATGTAACTAAGATTATACCCTAATAAGCTTATAAATGTCTAGCTTCAATTCCACAACCCAGATATGCATATTACAGCCCTACAAAAGAATTACCAAATCATCTTCCATTCAGATCTGTCTTATCCTAAATCATTTCAAAACAGATGTTCATGGTCTCAAATCATCTGAATCTTATTAAAAGAAAAGATTTGCTAGTGCATTGGGAATTGTATGAATCTTTGTTAAAATAACTTTTCTGCATCAGGAACTGAGTTCCTATCTTGTTCTTAGGTCGTAATATTTTTCTGCTTTTTGAATGGTACTAGGAGATGCTTTGGCACTCCCACTTATACCGGCACTGGTTGTACTATTGGAGTCCCATTGAACTACCTTTTTTTTCTTTCTCAAGAGGAAAACATTGCACGGAAACCCAAGGGATCTTCCCCACATTTGTGGATGGCATCCCTAGTAAACCCATCGTTGTAAACTAGTGCATCTCACCTAAGGGAACTCGAACCGGGCACTTGCTAACACAGAACTAGTCAAATTCCCAGCAACTTTGGCAACTACTGGTTGAACTAATCCCTTGGGCTCCCATTGACCTACTTTTGTGGTCATTTGTTGAACATTAATAAAATTATCTTATCTTATTAACATGATCTTGTGTACTTGCAAGCTGGGCTTTCTCTCCTCTTGTCAGGTCGAGATAAATTTTGACAAGGACATTTTCAATAATAGCAGATATCTCTTTGAGAATATTAGGTTGGGAACACTCTCATGTGTGGGGAACAATTACCATTTGTACATAGGGTTTTTGGTTATATTCGTTTCATATATAATTGTTAAGCATTTGTCAACCGAATATTTTGAAAATTTTGTATGTTTCAAGGCAGCTATTACATATTAATGTTTTCTTGTAGGCTTAGAAGTTCTTGCTATCTGCAATGTGTGCACATTAGGATTTATGTTTGATGGTGCTGCTGATATTATATTTTACATTACAGGTCTTCGTCATAGATTTCGGGCTTGCCAAAAAATATCGAGACTCTACTAATCATAAGCATATTCCCTATAGGTATGTGAACACATCTAAAGCTGCACTAGTGGTAATGCTAATTGAGATGGGAATGCTCCTTTTCTGTCACAACTGGCTAAATAACTATTCCAGCCTATGCTTCTTTTATAAATTAGAGAGGAATGCATTCCACGAATTTTGTGAATTATTTTGATACTAGCTCTCTAAGCATTGAATATGTTATTGGGTAAAATATTCATTTCCAAATTTGTTTTTCCTTTAGGGAAAACAAAAATCTCACTGGTACTGCTCGATATGCTAGTATCAATACCCACCTGGGGATAGGTGAGTTACCATTCCTCTAGGGCTTCCAGCACTAGATTTGGCTTGTGCTTTGGATAATTCTTAATTTAGTGATTGAATATTAATTCTTTGGACGTAATTATTCTTTTCATCTTTGCATGAGGTTCAGAGCAAAGCAGGAGAGATGATCTAGAGTCTCTAGGCTATGTGTTGATGTACTTCTTAAGAGGAAGGTCAGTTCATTATAAATGTGAAACTAGTTAAATTATACCCATATGTTCTCTGTAGTCCTGTTAACTTCTTTTTCTAGTTTTCACAAGTTATAATTTATACAGTTATATTGTGTTGGTGGTTTCAGCCTTCCATGGCAGGGATTAAGAGCTGCAACCAAAAAGCAAAAGTACGATAAGATCAGTGAAAAGAAAATGTCAACTCCAATAGAGGTGATTGTACAACATTAAATTTTATCTCACTTGAGCTTCATTAATGGGCAGTTATAAGTTTATAACCATAAACCCCATAAGTTTACTAAACTTCAGTACTGGAACATGTGAACTTTTATATATATGATTGATTAGTTTTATGATCAACAGGTGTTGTGCAAGTCTCACCCGTCTGAGTTTGCCTCATATTTCCATTACTGTCGATCACTTTGCTTTGAAGATAAGCCAGATTATGCTTACTTGAAGAGGATATTTCGTGATCTATTTGTCCGAGAGAGTAAGAATGATCTAGACATGTTTCAAGTTCATGCCTACAGTTGTGATTATTGATTTTGGGTTTTGTATATTTGCTAATTTTAGGTAATGATTCTAACGGTATTCCCTGTGTGTATTATAATGTTATGCTACAGGCTTTCAGTTTGATTATATATTTGATTGGACTCCGTTAAAATACCAACGAGCCCAAAGTTATGCTGCTAATCCTTGTCCACATGTAAGTTTTTTGATATATACTAACTCATATATTCCAAAACATGGTTGTAATATCATGCTAAGGATTCTCTGATTTTTCCAAGGGTAGTGGAAGGATTTCTGGCTGACAAAGTCATCTACTCGTCCATTTTGAATCAGATTGGAAGTGGGAAGGGGCACGAGAATGCCAATTTCTTAATGGAAAGGATTTCAGGTTTGTTTGTTGATCATGCTTCTCATTATTATAAAGTTCTTAGCTGTTGGTTAGTACCACCTTATTGAATAGGTTCCATTTTTGAGATCTTAATTTTTGAATATGCATGGTAGTGCTGTGACTTAAATGAATTTCCTTACTAGAAGTGCACAGCTGGGTTATAACTTTGTCATGTATTTGCTTGTTTTGTAGCTGGGCAGGAGATTTGTGATCGAGTTTCAGGAATAGGTGAATGGTATCCAAGGACTATTGGAGCTAATGCTGTAACTCGTGGAATACCAGATCATTCTAAATACAAGACTTACAGGCAGGATGGAAATTTAACATACAAGGAAGGGGTGAGAATGCCCATGAAGATTTGTTGGATTATTGCTTTATTTACCTTCATAGAATAAAATGCTTTGTTTGCAGTGGTTGTGATGCTGCATCATTCATCCTTGTTTGCATGTTTTAGATTTATGGTCTCACAGAAGCTGTGAATCTTCTCCTCAATTCAAGATTTGTTTTAATCTGGATAATTTTTCTATCATAATTCAGTGTGTTCAATTCACAGCCTGATCAGTTTTTGGCAAATTTCAGGGGTTACATAGTGAACGGATACACTCTTCATCTATGCAAATCGGGAATGCATCGAAGAAAGCAGTGGTCTTGGGAAACAGACCAACCTCCTCCGGTGAAACTTTTGAACTCACTCGTTTTCCAACCACTAGGATTTCTCCTTCCAATCATCGCACTTCAGCTGTACATCCACATTCTTCTGTGGTGGCTACATCTGGTCTCAAAGGGCCAGTCTATGCTCATAATACAACACCAAAGAATGTTAATGCCGACATTCTAACTGGTTTCCCATTCCTTAGAGTTGAATCAGACCAACAATGAGTGTTTCCCATTCTTACATTGATCTTGTAGTAATGCTGCAAGGGAATTGCTTATATTTCTAGGATTTTGCACACCTTATATTGATCTTCTAGTAATGCTGCAAGGGCATCTCTTCTTTGGAATTGCTAATTGTACAGGATTGTTTTTTTGCTTCTCTGCTTTCACTCCTTGAGTAAGATTACATACAACTAATGGTTGTACCTTAACGAGTACTAATTTCAGTTTCTAAATAAAATCAATGCAACAGATTTCATAACATGTTTTTCTGAATGTTTGGTGTTCCTTAATATTTATATACTTGTGTTTACATGCATTTCTTTTTCAATGATTTCCAGACTACTTTTGGATATCATGCTTAGGCTGACTATTATTAGCTTTGATTTCTATTGTTTCAGCACGAAGAGAGATAATGGTAGCTTCCAACTGTAGTTTCATTATGCTACAATTATTTTTCTTTTACCTCACTTCCAGTCATGATTAAAAGGTTTTCTACAACTAGAAAAATTTGCTAGTGTTAGCTTGCTCCATAAAATTTTCATTTCATGTTATTCCTATCTTTAGCACTGAAGTTAGGGCCTTCTCAGCACATTTTCTTTTATTTCTAAGCTTGTTATAAACTTTTCTTAGTATGTATTTTTTTCTTTATATCTGATCTGTAAACTGTCGTGGATATTCCACTGGAACAGATCGTCACAACATATCTGATAAATAACTGAAAATTTTACTATCAAGCTTATTTTTCCTTTAGATCTCAGACTCTTCATTACCGGTTCTCTTCTTAAAAAAGACACATGAAATAATTCAAATGCGAAAAATAGAGAACATAAATAAATAGTAAATACACACACCATCCACAAGGTAACACAAAGATTTGACCTGGGAAACCCAATATGGGAGAAAACCCAACTAGAAAGTGAGGCTGCTCTTGTAATATCCCAGATCCAGCTAGTCTAGGAAATGATGCTAATCTGATGTGTTTTCCGTCTGGCCTGATACACTGGGGGTTTCTGGATGCGTTTAAGCTGCGGGTTTCTACATGCTTGGTGTTTTCCGCATGTGTGTGTAGATAATTAAGTGTTTACAACATATAAATGAGCATACAGATAGTAAATGAGACAAAATACTGCAAACCATATATTATGATATTTCTACGGTTTACACTGCCATATGCAGCTGAATAAAATAAATCTCTCGACTAGATCAATGACAAAAGGATCTTAGCCAGAATACAATAAGAAAACTAAAACAATAATACCCGATAAATGTTGTTGGATCAATGGATGAGCTGTAGGATCTATTGCAAGCTACGATAACTGATATGGCAATTGCTGCAAGACTGGAAAGTTCGCCCTAGTGGCTAAACTCCTAGGATCTGCCTGTAAACTGTCTCAAACAATGCACCCTGCTCTCTCACTCAGTCCTGGTGATCGACGGACTGACAATCGACCCTATGCTGATATGTCTGGACCCTGATTGGATCCTCCTAAGGAAATGTGCCCCCTCTACTACTGGAAATTGCGCCCTAGTGATTCCCTCGTCAGAATCGGTTGATAAGGGTCTCAAATTGAGTGCCCTAGGATCCTATGAAATGGGTTGAAAGGATTTCCCTGGATCTGATCTGGTGATCTCTCGGGAATCCCAAATGTGTCCTCCCCAACTGTCACACCCTCAATGGCTGAGAAATGTGCCCAAGATGATTTCAATGTCGAAATCTAACAAGATACTAGGCAATAGAAGTTTCCTTCCCTCCTCTCAACTGGGTTGGAGGGAAATCCATGGATTCTCCCTAGCTGGGACAAGTCGACTCACTGATGCTCAGAAGCTATGCCCTCTCCCTGGACAAGTGCACCCTCACTGCTGCAACTAGATAACTATTGTTGAAGTACGATGGAAGATCTGGATGATCTTCTCGGTGACGAGGGTGTGTCTCTCAACACCGAAATCAACCTCTGGGTGTCTTCCTCCTGGAATCCACAAGCTCTCTCCTGAGATGCGCCTCTCTCCTCAAGTGACAAGTCAAATTCTGCATAATGATGAATTAGGTCGCTTTGCCCTTTCTTTATAGCTTCCCGAAACCCTAATTCGTTGTTGACCTATTTTTAGCTTATATATTATATTTTTAGCTCACTTTGACTTAAAAGCGCTTTTAGTCGCTTTTAGCTCAATGTCACTTTCGAATTATAGCACCCTCCGCTGAAGTGACCTCTAGTAACCTTGTTTACCCCTATATGGCCCTAGCTATAGTCTAATGGGGTTGTTTAGAGTCTAGACCATTAATCCTCCTCTCTGGAACTCCTATTTGGAAAGGGACATTACAGTCCTCCCTTTCTGAAATTGCTTGTCCTCAAGCAATACCAGTCCAGGGTGTTGCAACACCTGCTCACTCTCCCAAGTAGCATCCTCTACTGGAAGCCCTCTCCATCTGATCAGACACTCTCTAATGACCTTGCTCCTCAGTTTCCGCTCTTAGAACTCCAATACCTCCTCCGGAACCAACTCCAACTGTCCCTCCTCATCCAATGGGGGAAGCTCCTCTGATGTCCTGATGAATTGTCCCACACACTTCTTGAGGCAAGACACGTGGAACACGTTATAAATTCCGCTCCCCTGTTGAAGTTGTAGCTCATAAGCAACCTCGCCTACTCGATGCATGATCCTGTAAGGTCCATAAAATCTAGGCTTGAGCTTCTCGACTCCACTCTTCTTCAGAGATGACTGTCTGTAGGGTTGGAGTCTCAAGAAAACCAAGTCCCCAACCTCAAAGCTACGCTCTATCCTATGACTGTCCACACTCATCTTCTGCCAGTTTTGCGCTGTCTGCGGGTTCTCTTTCAATAACTTGAGAATCTCCTAACTCTCAGTGATCCAATCCTTGGCTTTGGGAGCTCTTCTCTCACCGAAAACCAAGTCTATCAAAGTGGGAGCATCATAGCCATACAATGCTCGAAAGGGTTTCATGCCAATGGACATGTGGAAAGTGGTGTTGTAGCAATGCTCCCCTAGATGTAGCCACCTGACCCATGTTCCCTGCAGTCCACTCACATAGTTTTTCAAATACCCCTCAACCCACTTGTTGACTATCTCGGTCTACCCATCTATCTGAGGGTGATAGCTGGTGTTGGGTATCAACTCTGTCCCCATCAATCTAAACAACTCCCTCCAGAATGTACCAATAAATCGACTGTCCTTGTCACTGACGATGTTCCTCGGCAACCCATGGAGCCTGAAGACCTCCCTGAAGAATAAATTGACCACTTGAACTGCGTTGTAATCTGTCGGTATGACATAGAAGTGAGCAAAATTAGTCAATCTGTCAACAACCACATAGATGCAGTCCTTACCTTGAACTTTGGGTAGGCCTGTGATGAAGTCCATCGATATGCTCTCCCATTTCTGCTCCGGAATGGGAAGTCGCTGAAGTAGTCTTGCTGGAAGCGTATGCTCTGACTTGTTTTGCTGACAAGTCACACACTCACTAATGTACCTCATAACATCCTGCTTGGGGCCCTTCCATGAGAACCTCTCTCTGATATGCCTGTAGGTTTTGAAAAATCACTGATGGCCTGCCAGTGGTGAATCATGAACTACTGCTAGGATCTTCTTCTTTATCCCGTAACCTGGCACTGAGTAGACTCTTTCCTTATAGAATATGACATTGTCAATGACCCTGTACCTGTCATCCTGAACCTGTCCATACAAAACCTCACAAGCAAACTTGTTCTTGGAATATTCCACTAACAAGTGGGATTTCCAATCCGTTGAAGCCTCCATCAAAGAACATGTCCCAGGTCTCCTAAATAGTGCATCGGCCACAATGTTCTTTTTCCCCTCAGCATAATCTATGTCGAAATCGAAGGCTTGCACCTTCGTCACCCATTTCTGTTGGTGCTCATTGAGATCCTTTTAGCTGTTGTGATCTGTTTTGACCACAAATTTGTTGCCCACCAAATATTGTCTAAATTTGGTCAAGGCATGCATGATTGCCAACATTTCCTTGTCATAAATAGAGTACAGCCTCTCGGGCTGAATGAGCTTCCTGCTCTCGAACACAATGGGGTGTTCTCCCTGCATCAAAACTGCCCTGATACCCTCGCCGAACGCATCACACTCTAATACAAACAGTAAAGTGAAGTCTTGTAATGCTAACACTAGACATGTGCCCATGACTTCCTTCATGTGATCAAAGGCTTTCTGTGACTCATCGGTCCAGATGAAAGCCCCATGTCTGGTGAGATCTATAAGTGGTGCTCCAAGCTGAGAAAAACCCCTGACAAACCGCCTATAATACATGCATATCCCAAAGCTCCTCAACTCTGTCACATTCGTAGGCGTTAGCTAATCTAGAATGGCCCTGATCTTCTCCTGGTGCACATGTATCCCTTGTGCACTGATAATGTGGCCCAAGTAAAGTAGTTATGTCATATCAAACTCACACTTGAACTCTTTGGCGTATAGTGATTGTGTCTCCATGATGCTCAATACCTCATCCAAGTGCCTCATATGCTCCTGCCATGTCTTTCTGTAGACCAAGATGTCGTCGAAGAAAACCAAGACTGATTTCCTCAACTGATTCCTGAATATGTGGTTCATGCAAGACTGAAATGTAGGTGGTGCATTGGTTAGCCCAAATGGCATAACCAGGAACGAAATGTCGTCTTCTCTATGCCATGCTCTCGGATGATGATTTGATGATATCCAGAGCGTAGATCAATCTTTGAGAAGAAAAATTCCCCATGTAGTTCATCCATCAACTCATCGATGCGAGGGATGGGATATTGGTTCTTGATGGTTTTCTTGTTCAAGGCCCAATAGTCGATGCACATCCTCATGGTCCCATCCTTCTTCAAAACTAAGACAACTGAAGAAGCGAATGGACTGCTGCTAGGTCTGATGTGTCCCATCGCTAGAAATTCCTTAATTTATTTCTCTATCTCATCCTTGAACCTCCTAGGATGACGATAGGGTGGTGTGATCATAGGTTTGGACCCCTCCTCCAATTCAATGGTTTTCTCAAACCCCTTGTCAGGTGGTCTACCTGGTGGAATCGAACTAAAAACCTGTTGATGTCGTCCCAACAAGTTTCTGATCTCTTTCTGATACTACTATCGACCCTCTGAATCCTTTTGCGTAGTGATCAAGCATTTTGAGGCATATGCTACCTCCCCATGTTTGAAGATCCTTTCCATCCTCTTGGCCGAAACTGTCCTGGGTGCCCCTGTCAACATGCCCCTTAGAACAATCCTCTTCCCGTCACTATTTCTGAACCCATCTCCAAGGTTTGGTAGTTGGTGGTGATTTTTCCCAAGGTGATCAACCACTGGACTCCCGACACCACATCTGTTTCAGATAGGTCAACTACATAAAATGTGTCTCTCACAATGTAGTTACCTAGGTTTATCTCCAAGCCCGAAACTCTGTCTAGACACTCCACTATGTGGCCATCTGCTACTGCAACATCAAACCCCTCAAACTCCTTTGTCTGAAGTGCCCACCTGGATACCAATGAAGCATCAATGAAGTTGTGGGTGGCCCCACCATCTATCAGGGTGATTTCCCATTGTCCTTGAATAATCCCTCTGATCCGGAGGGTGTCATACTCGGAAACACCGGAAAGGGTTCCTATGACTCCTCCCTTTCCTGGTTTCCTTCTGTTAGCCTGCTCAAGAGGTTGTGGTGCTATCAGTGGGTGGGTCCTTGTCGGTGTCGGTGGTCACTGGGGAGGTTTCTCCTCTGCCTGTGATGTCTCCTCCTCTGAGCTAGTGGATTCACTATTCTTCTCCTCCTCCTCACTATCCACACTGTCTTCTGCCACCTCAATATAATGGATCTCTCCCTTTCCCATGCACCTGTGGCCTGGGACCTGTTGTCGTCCTTATACACACTTGCAAACGTGAGCTAAGTCCGGCTCACTTAGTGTGTCCTTGGAGGCACAATGCCTAGGTTCACAGCCCACGCTCTCACTTTGACCAGAACCTCTTCCATCTAGGCTTACTCCTAGGGAAGCCAAAGGGGGTAGACCTTAGTTACTAGATGTGTTAGAGTTAGGTTCTAGGAGTTAATTTTAATTCGTTAAGGTTAGAGGGGATTCTAATCCTAAGATGCTAAGGCAACAATGCAATGATGCAAGGGTTAGCATGAAAACCAAGCCTTCTCCCTAGGTCAACTAAGACTAGTGCCTAAAAATTGGGCAATGGGTCAACTATGTTCAAGGGTGGTTCTTTACAAAAGATTACAAATTACTTACAAAAATTACAAAAGAATAAATCCAATTATAGAATATCATGTACAATCACTTACAAGATTTACAATTTAAAGAATGATAGATTTACAACAACAAGCTAACCAAGTTTAACTTTTATGTGTGCAAGATATCAAAAGACTAGAGCATTACATCACATCACCACATATTCAATAGATCATTGTCAACACATTATATCATCAACACATCAACAACTCAAGAAGATTTAGAAGACTTAGCACAAAAGTTGTTAAGATTATCAAAGATGATCCACACTCTTAATTATTAAACCCCCAAGTATTCTATTAAGTTTGGTCTAGGATTTAATTATTAGGCTTTCTTAAGATTTGTCACGTTTTAATTATCTTTCACCAAAGCCTCCTCCTCCTATTGCCAAATAACCGTTGAATGCTCAAGATAGTATGGCAACGAGGCCAACCCTAGCAGAACCAGTCAGCCCAAAACAAGAGTACTTCCCAAAGAGGACACACACCTGGTACGCCACAGGGCAGTCCCCTGCCACTACCCTCCGTTTTTTTCATCAAGCCCCGTTTTAGATGGTGAAGATGGTGGTCTAACGTACCCTAAATAGTCTATTAAGTATATATATCAGTTAGGTAGACTTTTAGGAGTGTTTAGGAGTGTTTTAAGGATTTTATGACACTTTTTAGGTGCAATTTAGTGATATGGCCGAAACTGCGATTAGCTTATAATGTGTTGTTTAAGCTTGTGAAATTAAAGGCATTAACACATATATGCTATGTGAACGCAAGTCACTAGATGCATGATTAGATAGCTTGCAAAAAAAGAATAACAAATAAGGGCAAGGACAACTTGCCAAGCAATAGATTAACCACACTTATACCACGTTTGAGAGCATTAAGAATGAAAGCATTAAGTGTGTAAAGAAAGAGAGTTGTATTTCTTACTTAACCACTTAGAAACAAGTTACTTTAAGCATATGTCCAATAATATCAATGATCTATRCAATGAAGAAATAAACCATCAAATTCTAGAGCATTTAAACATTTAAGATTTTAGATCTAAGCATGAGCATGAAGATGAGCACTTGAAAGAACTAAACATGCATGAGATCTAACTTTAGTTGATTAAGAGGCCCAATAGGCTTAAGATTAGGATATTATTGGATGTGTGATCTAGATCTAGAACATGTATATCAAAACATTAAGCACTTAGATCAATAACACATTGAAGATTAACCTAACCTATTTGGGGTATTCCTCTCCCAACTAGGTTGGTGATTAATTATCTTGTTTAAGTTAGATAACAAATGATATAGATAGAAGCAAGCAACAACAAATGGAAGTAAGAAGATAAAGAGGAAACAAGCAAGCAAACAAGCAAGCCAAGCAGCCAAGCTACCCATGTCCTACTTCAAAGAAGGCTAAAAAAATGGAAGAAAAAGCAAGATCTAAGCCACATCCTACCTACCCAAGAGCTCACAAGTGGGAGGAGGCCATACCACTTCTCCTTCTACACTATGAGCTTCTAACAAGCAAGTAAAAGAAGGAAAAATGTACAAAATGCAAGAAAAAGAAATGGTGGGTTGAGAGATAGCTACCAAATCCCCAAAGGGGTCTTCAAGTATTGTGTGCTCCTCCTTTGGGCAGCCAAAAGTCTCTCAACCAGATCTGATATACCTGCAAAATCAGCAAGCTTTGCTTGCTAGAATGGCTACACACAACCAAGAAAAATGATGCAAAAACCCTTTCTTTTTAGGGCAAGAACCTTCCACAAGAAAAAGTGATAAAATGTGTATAGAAATGACCTATCTAACTAAGCTATGCTAGCTGAAATTTATGAGAGTGAACAACAATATAGATGACGAGTAAAGTTGAGAAAGAGATGGAATTTGAGTATGGCTCAAAGGATCTTTCGTAATCAAGGTGTTCCCAATGATGCCTTGAAGTTAAACCTGCAAAGATCTTGAAAAGTGATAGCATACGATAGACAATATGTTGCATGCATTAACAAGATGGCATTTCTATCCTATTGAGCATTCAAGATACATAGATTTACAAGCATGTGCATTACTATATCTACCCAAATAACATTTTACCTTAGGATCCAAAGATGCAATCACCAAACAAAATATTAGAACAAGATTACCTCATGTGTATGGCAAGAAAAAACATGTGCATAACTCTTCCAATAGTCCTCCAAAGTTTTCTCTTTATTACTCAAGAAAATAGATCTTGGAGAGTACTTACTCCAAAACCCTATGAGCAAGAATGGAAAAATGGGATGATAGAGAGAGAGAGAGTGGAAAATCAAGTAGCATAACAACATCTCAAGATATGGTGTGTTGGGGAGGAGAAATGAGATCTATTTATACTTGGAGAGACAAACCTACCTCTCTTGGATCAATGCCAAGT
>SNQJ01S0035472.1:26875-68708 GCA_010110895.2 Picea sitchensis | reverse complement strand
ACATCAAACACTATTGGGTCCATTACCCAAACCTTTGTGCTATGGGTCTTTCTTCAAGGGTTGACATCAATGACAACCAACCTTAATCAACAAGAGGATGCTGCACAAGATCGCTTGATAAGAGTTATTTCAAAGATAGGAGCCAGAGCAAGAATAGAGGTACTGATGTATGAAGGCAATTTAAAATTTTAAGAATTATTAGATTGGGTGCGTGCTATGGAAAAGTACTTTGATTATGAAAATATCGAAGAAGACAAGATGGTGAATCATGCAGTGACAAGATTGAAAGGTCATGAAGCGTTATGGTGGGATGAACTGCAAGCCAAACGCAGGAGCAATGGTAAGTAGAAAATTAAAGTTTGGGGTAGGATGGTAGCTAAGATGAAAGAAAAATTTATCCCAAAGGACTATCAAATCAATCTGTTCAGGAGATTGCAGAACCTGAGGAAGAAGAGCTTATCAGTGCATGAGTAAACTGAGGAATTTTACAAACTGAACATCAAGGCTGGACAGAAAGAGAATGAAGATGAAAAGATAGCCAGATATGTCAATGGGATGAGATATGAAATAAAATAGGAGATCAACATGATGTCTATTAGTATAGTCAAGGATTCTTATCAAACAACCTTGAAAGATGAAGAAAAATTGGCCAGGAAACAAAGCCAACGAAACAGTGGAGGAAATTCAAGTAGAGGTAAAGGAACCAGTAGAGAGAAGTTCCAGAAACTAAAGCATGAAGTTGAAATACAACATAGTCATCATGAGAAAGGTGGAAGTTCTAAAGAAGGAAAAAAAAGAGTAAGAATTTCGTTTTCTAGAGGACGAGGAAGAGCCAGAGGAGGCGCAGTTAAATGTTATACCTGTGGAAAACAAGGACACAAATCTTGGGAATGTCCCAAGAGAAAGAAATAAGGAGGAGGTGAATCACACATTGTTGAAGCACAAAAGCATGTGGAAGTAGAAACAACATAAGGAGGAAGGAATGTCATGATGAGGAAGATTCTTCTTAAACCAGAGAAGGAACCAGAGGAACCAATTCAGTGAACAAGACTATTCAGAACTGCTTGCAAGGCGAAAGACAGATTTTGCAAGGTGATCATAGATAGTGGGAGCATTGACAATCTAGTATCCATAGAGATGGTGGTGAAGTTGGAGTTGAAGACAAATTCACATCCAAACCCATACAAGGTATCATGGTTGTAGAAAGGACATCAAGTAATGGTAAGTCAACAATGCCAAGTTGAATCTAAAATAGGAGGTTATAGGGATGAAATATTATGTGATGTAATTCCTGTGGATGTTTGTCATATTTTATTGGGGATACCATGGCAGTTTGACCAAAAATTATTCATGATGGAAGGAAGAATACTTATACCCTAGAAAATAATGATAGAACACATATGTTGTTACCAATAGAAGACAAAGAGCAGAAGAGGGAAGCTAGTTCGAGTATACTTCTCATGACTGGGAAGGAACGCTTGAATGAAGTCAAGAAGGAGAAAGAAATGCAATTTTCTGTAGTGAGGAATCCTAGAGTTATCCTTACGAATACTTATGTGGAATATTTGCCTGAAGAAATCTATGAACTGTTAGAAAACTTTGCTGACATAGTAGTGTATGAGTTACCTCACTCATTGCCACCCATTAGGAGTATAAGCCATCATATTGACCTTATTCAAGGAGCTAGTTTACCAAACAAAGTAGCTTATAGGTTGACACCTAGAGAGAATGAGGAAGTCAAAAATCAAGTCCAGGAATTGTTGGATAAAGGTTTAGTTAGGTAAATCCTAAGCCCATGCGCAGTACCAACTATGTTAAGTCCAAAGGAGGATGGAGGATCGAGAATGTGTACAGATTCTCGAGCCATCAACAAGATAACCATTAGGTACAGATTTTCTTTACCGATGATGGATGATTTGATGGATTGTTTGAGTGGAGCAAGCTATTTTTTCAATAAAGACTTGAAGAGTGGATATCATCAAATAAGAATGAGAGAGGGAAATGAATGGAAAACAACATTCAAGACAAATGAAGGATTGTTTGAATGGCTAGTCATGCCATTTGGGTTGACAAATGCACCAAGAAAATTTATGAGGTTGAAGACTGAGGTGTTGAAATACTTTATAGGAAAAATTTTCATAGTATATCTAGATGACATAATAATATTCAGTAAGACAAAGAGAGAATAGTTAAGACATCTGACATCAGTGATGGAAAAGTTGCAGTAGGAAAAACTGCTGATAAATCTGAAGAAAAGTTCCTTTATGAAGACAAAACTCATATAATTGGGTTTTGTGATCTCTTCAAATGAATTGAAGATGGATCCAGAAAATGTGACAACAATCAGAGAATGGTCATCACCAAGCAACATATTTTAGGTAAGAAGTTTTCATGGGTTAACAAGATTTTATAGAAAGTTTATTAGAAATTTCAGTGGTATATGTGCACCCATGTTGGACACTGTGAAGAAGAGACACAAGTCCTTCAGTTGGACAAAGGAAGCTGAAAAACGTTTCAAAGTGTTGAAGGATAATATCACAGGACAACCAATTCTGGTCTTGCCATATTTTGGAAAAACATTTCAGGTGAGATGTGATGCAAGTGGATTAGCTATTGGAGCAGTCTTGAGTCAGGATAATAGGCCAATTGCTTATTTTGGCAAGAAGCTAAATGAAGCCAAGCATAAGTATTCCACATATGACAAAGAATTTTATGCAGTGATTCAAGCTTTGAAGAAGTGGAGACACTATCTAATTCCTAAATAATTTGTCTTGTACAGTGATAATGAAGCTTTGAAATTTATTACTAGGCAAGAAAAGTTGAATCAGAAACATGCAAAATAGGTAGAATTTATGCAAAATTTTACTTTTGTTATCAAGCATATTATTGGAATCGCTAACAAAGTTGTAGATGCTTTGAGCAGGAGGAGTTTGATTGTACAGGAATTCAAAGTGGAGACCTTAGGGTTTGAACACCTCAAGGAGATGTATAGAGAAGATGCAAATTTTAAGGAAGCTTATGAGGCATGCAAGAATCCTTTATTGGGAGATAGAAGCCCGTGGACTGAATATTTGATCTAGGATGGATTATTGTTCAAGGGAATCCAATTTTTCATACCGAAATGCTCAATGAGAGATAACATGCTAAAGGACAAACACAGTGGAGGTTTAGCTGGACATTTTGGTCACGATAAGACATTTTTACAACTGAGAAATTAGTATTATTGGCTGAGAATGAGGGTAGAGGTGAAAAATTTGTGAAAAAATGCATAATTTTTCAATATGCAAAAGGAAGACAATAGAACACTGGTTTGTATCAGCTATTACCGATTCTAGAAAAGCCGTGGGATGCAATCAGTATGGATTTTGTTTTGGGATTGCCTATAACTTAGAAAGGGAGTGATTCCATATTTTTTGTGGTGGACAGATTTTCAAAAATGGCACATTTTATACCATGCCAGAAAAAAAATGATGCTACACACATAGCGACTTTGTTTTTCAAAGAAGTAGTAAGACTGCATGGATTGTCAAGGATCATAGTCTTAGATAGGGACACCAAATTTGTAGGACACTTTTGGAGGACTCTATGGAAAAGGATGGGGATGAACTTGTTCTTTAGTTCAACATATCACCCTCAGATAGATGGATAGACTAAAGTAGTAAACAGGAGTCTAGGAAACTTGTTGAGAAGTTTAGTCACTGAGCAAGGTCATCAATGGGGTTAGATTCTGGCACAAGCAGAATTTTCATTCAACAATTCAGTGAACAAGAGCACAGGGAAAAGTCCATTTGAAATTGTGTATGGTATACAACCAAGAGGGAATACAGAGTTGAGAGACCTGAATCAAGATGAGTTCATAAGTGCTGGAGCAGAGCATTTTGCAACAAAAATGCATAAACTCCATGACAGAGTCAGAGGACAGCTACAAGACAAAAACCAAAAATATAATAACAGAGTTGATCAAAAGAGGAGAGAAGTTCAATTTGAAGTTGGAGATGAAGTTTTAGCTCATTTGAGAAAATAAATATTCCCAAGAGGAACGTGCAACAAGTTAAATATGAAGAATATAGGACCATGCAGGATTCTCAGAAAGTTCACAGCCAATGCTTATGAAATTGAGTTTCCAGACAATGTTGGGATATCACTGATATTCAATGTTGCAGACCTGTATTCTTATAGAAGAGATGAGGCAGAGATAATGAGATGATCAAAAATAAGTTCAGTGGGAAGAACAATTTCCAACGGCATAAAAACCTCAGATGGAGAAAATCATTGAACAAAGAGATGGAAAGAAGACCAGGAGGAAGACATATCCTGATTATTTAGTGAAGTGGAAAGATCATCCAATGGAAGATGCAAGTTGGGTCATAGAACCTGATATTTTGAAGCATGTAAAGACAGTGCAGGAGATAATGGACAAGAGTCCATGAAAATTTTAACCATAGGATCATGATGCAGGAGCATCACATCCAAAGTCAAAACGCAAGCATGGAGGCAAAGGAACGACATATCAACATGACAGAGTTTCAAATAAAAAATTAATTCAGAATTAAATCGAGTTGTTGAGATATTTTTGAAAGAAAAATGTTTTAGTATGTCATGTTTGTAAAGCCATGAAGGACTGTAAGGGGTTGCAGATATTGAGTGTTGACTCTTATCTAGCAATAACTGTTAGTTATTGTAATAGGACAAAGTAGGTAACCGCTAAGAGTTTGATAGGATAGGTTGTAGACAGGATGATGAGAGCTCATGGAGCCAGTCCTTAGATAGTTTGTTGTTGCATTGTAAAAGTATTATGAGATTAGGAGATGATGAGATAGAGATCAGAGAGATCAGTAGAACATAGTAGATTATAAGAAACACTATGTAATTTGTTTTCATGAATGAATAGAATAGACATAATTGTCCTGAATCCTCGGACTGTGTTCATTTAATGTGTGATTGAATGAATGTGATATTCTATGTGTATGGTTATTTTCATTTTCGTTCATGTATGATTGTTCGAGAGGTTGACTGTATGAGTTCGTGATGAAACTGGATGAGTTTCAATTGTTTCTCTTCTGACACTAATATGCAAAATGTGTATATTGAACGCAAAGGGTGTGTCGATTGTGTATAAGAGTGACTCAGAGGATTTCAAGGAGAACAAAGGAAAATTAGACTAGGTGCAAGGTGTGCACAACGTCATAGAGTGAACAAGCGTTGAAGAACCTGAAACATAGGAACGCTAGGTGGGAGAGAGGAATTTATTTTCAATAAATCCTTTGATTTGAGTTATCAAAATATCAAGAACGCAAGGTGTCCATGGGAAATCAAAAATCCCTTTAAGGAAGAAGCTTAGAAGGGATAGCACTTTCACAAGTGTTGATGAGATCCAAGAGTCCAACCTGCTGGAGGAGAAAAAGTTTGAAACCTTTGAACACTTAGAAAATCTTCTAAGTCAGAGAGATGAGAAGCTTAGGAGGAGGAGTGAAAATAGTTGTTGGATCACAGTGCAACGAATCAACAACCATCTGATCAGAGTAAGGTGCACGAGCCTTAGCGCTTCGCACAATCAGGAGAGAGAATTCACCAAGGGTTTAGAACTTAGATTTCCGAAGCCCGAAGAGCCAGAAACCCAAAGTATAATCTCAGTCATCCGATCGTAGGAATAGATTTGAGCTGTCAGATTGTTCAGGGTAAAATTCAAGTGTCAGATTTCCAGAGTGGATATGATCCGTCAGATACCGTGAGTCTGGGAGGAGGCAATTTTGAAACCTGATATTTCTGAAGCACGAAGAGCCGAAGGACCAGAGAGAATATAGACCATTGGATCCAGTAGGACATGTTTTGACAGGTCAGAAGATCCATAGGAAGGTGAAGGTCAAAGTGTTGAAACACATGAATCCCAAAGAGTCGAACAGCTGAGAGCCGTCAATATATAAGTGGACACTTGTCAATAGATCACGAGCTCCAGGTAAAGTTGTTGTGGAGTTTCAGTTGAGAACTGAGACAACCGAACTCTGAAGCCTTGAAGTGATTCAAAGCCATCAGATCTAGGAGAGATGTGGCATAGATCCATGCACTCCGGTTAAAGTACCGAAGTAATCCTCGATTGTTAGATCAAGAGGACACGTGACAAAAATTCACATACTTCACGGGGAGAGAAAAGTTGAGAGTTGAAAAGTATGAAGTCTAGATATGCAAAGGGATCGCGGCCATTGATACGAGGAGGAAACGTGTCAATGGATTAGAGTCTTCAGATAAAATCCAAATAAGGAAAGGGTTGAAGTTTGAGAACTCTGGATTCTGGAGTTCCAAAGTGATCAACACCATTGATTTCACAAGATAGGTGTTCGCATATCGTCAGCTCCGGGGGATTGGAGTACGAAAGAGAGCTAGGTTTGAGGTTTCAAAATCCCAAAGTCCAGAATTGTGAAGATATCTCATCTATTGATCTCAAAGGAATAGATATGACCCATGGATTTGAAAGACGTGGATCTAAACCGTCAATTCAGGCAGTATTTTCAAGATCGCGAGATCGACGATCTCGTAGAATTTCAGACACAGGAGCTACACGAAGTTTAAAATATTGAGGGCGGGCCACAATCCAAACCGTGGTTTTGTCAAGAGGACACATGGAGGCTGGAGGAGCATTGAGGGCCCAAAAGTAGTTTCAATTCAAACCACTTGTGTCTGCACCCACAATCGTGTGGTCATCACCCAAGGTCATATCATGAGAGGGCTTATCCAAAAAGGAGATAATGCCCAACACTCTGAGATTTCATAGGAAAGAAAAAGGGAGGGTCGTGGGTGCCATTTATACCTACACCAGCAAGCCAAAAGGTCATGTGTGTAGTCACAGATCGAGACCATTGAGGTTTCAGAGAGTCATTTAGCTCGAGAATCAAAGATCCTTTGACCGGGAGGCCGTGTATCCCTACGAGGGAGTAGGGGGGGATGCATCACATATTCTTATAAGTTTGAGTCAAATGTGTGATCAAGGACACACACTTCTATTCGACTCAAAGAAATGTTAGATAAGGAAAGAAGTATCAGAAAAAATAGTGGCTACAACAATAAGAACTCCAAACAACATATACATCTTAAATGAAATTGGAAAGGAAAGTTTTTGCTTGGGAAACGAAAATGAAAGTTGGCTTTGGCCCGGGAGAATGGGTCAGATGAACTTTGAAAATTTGTCAAAATCCATAGAAAGGAAGAGGTAAGAGAAATTCCTGAAATTTCAAAGCCATCCAATAATAGTTGGTGGATGGGAGGTCTCATCATGAGCCGGCCTATTAGGACCATGAGGATGTATCCATATGACACTACCATCTATCTAGTCACCAAACCATGGTGGTGGCTCTTAGTGGCCTAGCTAAGAGAAAGGGGGTCTCATCACAATCCATCCTTCTCATCTATGTGAAATGCTTGTGGGTAACATTGTCACCTCTGGTCACCAAGCTAGGACAATATCCCCCAGTTGTTCCCTTGAAGCATGAAAGAAAAATACCAAAAGTAATAAGAATAAGAATAAAAGGAATGGAATGGGCTAGGAAAGAATGGCATCTATGAAAAGGTGAAACTTTCCCTTTACAAAGGCACCCACAGGTAAGACCTACATTTCCTTGTTATCATTACACCTTATTCCCAAACATTTCCCCTTGTCACCTCACACACAATTGCATGACCTAGATTGGCTCTCACCTGGGAAAAAACCCAAACTTAAGGAGGATTATCCCAATAGGACATCCCAAGACCTTCTCCAAACCTAACTTGTTAAATTACATAATGTATTTGAGCATTTGTCTGGGTAAACGGGTGTTTTCTGCACATGTTTGGGTAATTTTATTATTAGATGTGATTGACATTGCTATGATCTCTGTGACTTATGAACCCCAAGAGGGCGTACTTGTTGTTACTACAATACCTTTCTCGTTGGATAGGTACATATGGGGGGATAATTAGCTCAGACCTCTATGGGGTTGAAAGCCCCTAGATGGACGTTGTGACCCCAACCAGGGGCAGAGAGACACTAGAGACTTTCACCGGGAAGAAAGAAGGGTGTTGCACTAGGGGCACCCTAGGAGACCTAGACCTAGGGGGATATTGTCTTTCCACCTGGATGTTGAACTTTGGGAGCCCATGATGTCACCTTTGTGACCCTAGACGTCATCCACAATCAAGATTTGCATTTATGAGGGCAATTGTCTACTAGTTGGAACATGTGTCAACATTCAGGGTGTTTAGAGGCCAAACATTCTGTATGTGTGGCCTAAATTTCTACCCTAGGGGATCAACGTCACCCAAGAAGGGCATGACATCACCCTTGGAGATGATTTCAGGGGTTAATTACTTTCATTTATGTAAAAAGTTGGATTTTGATGTAGTTTGACCAGGTAGACCTTTTTATGACCTAATTTTAATTAAATGTCATTGAAACTATATAAATAGAGACATATTACTCTCATTTTATCATCATCACTCATCACACAAGTAGTGTGGTCTGAAATTTTCATCGTTTTTGGGGTTTATTGGTTGAAATTCTAGGCACACTTTCTCTTGGAGGCTAGACTTTGCAACTTGGATCATTTCTTGGTGAATTTACTTCGCATTCAAGGGTTTTATGGCTTGATTATTCTTGCTGAAGTAAGTAAATATGAAATTCTTCATTTTATTTGAATGGTTTATGGTAAATTTTCTTATTCATGTTAAAAATTATGAAATTGCTTGCTTGAAAAACCCTAGGAATAAAGGACTTAATTTGCTACTTCTTTACTCTTCATTTGCTAGACCTTGCTAAGAAGATTTTGACATAGGTAAACTTATAGAGACCTAAATACTAGCAATTTAGAAGTCATTATCTAGTCAATTGTTCCTTCAAGTATCTTTCAATAGTGTAAGGAAGGGAGATTTTGCTAGAGCCTAAAATTGCTTACACTCTAGCAAGTTTATCCTTAGGGTTTGGATGTTTGAGGCCTTGAAGAGCCAACACCTCTTCCATCCATCTCTTATCCTTAGGTAAATATAATCATTGTGTCATTTATTCCAAGAGAAAACTTTCATCTATAGACTCCATTACCCTATAAAGGAACTAGTCTACTCACTATAGTGATTGATTGATCAAAACAACTCCCAAACTATCTTCGTTGAAACATTTACTAACTTCTACTAACCTTAAACTAGACCAATTCATTGAATAAATTGTTGTTGTTGTAAAATATTGCTACAACCATCTAACAACAACAAATTTATCTCAAAATTGACATTAAAATCTTATTAGACATTGCCAATTTTGCTTCTAACTAGTTATCATTTTGCCAATTTAAAGCTATATTTCCTTGTCTTTTTCAAGCAAATTCAAGGCATAATTATTGTGGTTGTTACAAAATACTTATTGTTGTTGTAAATAATTACTTTTCTGCAATTTTATATCATCTTGCTTATTTTTTAAAGGTTCATGGTCTTATGAAGCACTAACATCATTTGGTACTTGGATGTTGCCACTTTTTCTATTTGTTGTCTTGTTCTGGGTAGGTACACCTTATTTACCTTTTCGCTTTGTCACTATAAAACACAAAGAACCTTTGACTGGAGTGACTTGTGAGAGGGGGGGACTTTCTTGTAGCTTTTACCTTAGCCTTCTCAAAATTTCAGGTCATTGGGGATGTCTCCCCTTGGGTACTCTGACACACTCCTAAATAGAAATCGGTTTCCTGTTAAGGTGACAATGATAGGTCACCCCCTGTTACGCAAATATTTCATCCACTTGCCTTGGGATTTGGGAAAGTACAGATTCTACGATAACATGACCAAGAGAGAATGATTCATTCACTCATGGGGATCTACTAGTGGTGAATGGACCAGGTATGTTGATGTTCTCCAGGCCATAACATCGTTCAAACATTATCCTATATTGGTCATGTATGGGGATATGTTAGTACTGATATGACCAAGGGTAAATGATTTATTCATCCACGGGGCCTTACTAGTAGTGAATGGCCTAGGTATAGTCCTTCTCCTGTCAAGGAGTGGATGGAATTGAGATGCTATGACATGCATATTCCTGGATGGACTGCATGTGAGGAGATGGCACATCAACATGGCTCATTAATACAACCTTTCTTTGACATAATAAATCCAGGTATGGAGACTACCTCCCTCGTTGAGAGGGAGTGTTGGAGATTTGCAACTTAGAGCGATCATTATCTACAAGAAAGTACAAGAAGACCCATCTACACTATTACAGAAACCCCAGGAAGAAGTTGAAGACCCAGGAAAAGAAGTCGGCCCCAAAGGAAAATAACAAATTAATTCAAGACCTAGAAATAAGAAGTCGACCCCAAAGGAAAATAATAAATTAATTGAAGACCTACAAATAAGAAGTCATCCCTAGACTAGCACCCATATTAGTATAAATGTAGGACTGGATCATTTCATTTGAATAGGAAGACAATTCTCCTTTATGTAGTGCACACAAGGAAGTTGCGGCTACAATTGTGCTATTTCTCTATATCTTGGTTCTGGTTGTCTTGGAGAGTGTGCCAAACTTGGAGAAGCTATTTCTTGGTTATTTTTGGTTATATTATTGAGGAGCTAGGTCTTGGTGATTCTAGCCTTGGGGATGATCTTCTTTGTATGGTATTTTGGCTATTGATGGTGATGTACTGGTAATATCTTGGACTGAATTATTCTATAGAAATTTTGTTGGGTTTTCTCCCATGGTTGGGTTTCCCAGGATAAAATATTGTGTTCTTTTGTTTTGTTCTTGTGTCTACTACGCATGGTTAATATTTATAGATCTTGTTATTTCCGCTTCATTCTTATAGTTTATATTTTCAATGTATAATTATTCTATGATAATTGATGTATGAAAGTGAATCTTGTTATTAATCATAAGGAAATAACTATCTGATATGAGAATCATATAAACATCAACATTAATCATCTCAGAAATCCTCATGAAGCATATAAAAAAAACTACAACAGTTTTGGCTCATTAAATGATGAAGTAGAATGTTATAAATGCAAAACTTTTGGACACGAAAAGATTGCATATTGATTGTTCCTCCAAAGGAACCAAAGCATGATTTCAACAATCATGTAAAATAACCATCAATAATATGGAAAAGGAAGAAGGATAAACTGAACATTGAAGAATGTTCTATTTCTCTACAAGCCCAAAGAAGAAAAAATGATTGGTACATTGACAGTGGTTGTTCAAAGCATATGACAGGTGACAAGGATAGGTTTGTAACTATAAAGAAAGAAAGAGATGGATCAATTTTGTTTGGAAATGATAAGTCAACCAAAATTATAGGAAAATACACAGTCAATCTTGGAAGTAAAGATGCCATGGAAGAAAATGTCCTACTTGTCAACAATATGAAGCATATTCTACTAATTTTGAGTCAAATGTGTGATCAAGGACACACACTTCTATTTGTCTCAAAGAAATTTGAGATAAGGAAATAAGTATCGGACAAATTGGTGGCTGTTACACATTATTTTGGTCACCCCTGTGATCAACTGATGATATGTGCATAACTCATTTCCATGTTCCTTGAAGATACAAAATGAGACTTTATCCATGAGAAAAGTGAATCATATTTCTTTTCTTAAAAACCATATCAAAGGATATCGTCGCACCCTGCTAAATGCTTGGGATGTGACGATGCTTGATCGTCGCATGTTGCACCAAAATTGGACTACGGTGTCACCACATGTTGCTTGTGCATAGGGTTAGACGATGCTTGATCATCGTATGTTGCACCAAAATTGGACTGTCGTCATCGCATGTTGCCTATGCATACGGTGTGACGATGCTCAAATAAGAGAAAAAGGTGAAATTCACGAAAGTTCTAGAAGGGAATCTTCTAGAAGATGAGGTGGCCTCTGATTGGTTTGGATATTACTCTCTTCTCTGATTTAGGGGGATCATCCTAATCTCCTTATCCATCCCTCTTTCACCCTATATAAAGAGGGATCTCTCATGGGAAAGGCTAGGCTTGCTTATGCATGAAGAATTCTGTTGAAGATTGCACTTGTGATAGATTTGCTTTAGATTTCCAATTCAGGTGGTGAATTCTCTTCATCAATAGCATTGGAGAAAAGGTGTGTGTGTTTAATAAAAGGGCCATTGGAAGGTACCTTGTAACATCAAGGCATGGGTTGTATTCTCCACTTTCATTCAATATAATGCAGTAATACATTTCTTCCCTATAAAGGTGTCTCTACTTTTATTGTATGACTCCTTCATCTTATACATAGGCTTCATTGGAATAAATATAGCGTTGTTCTCTTTATTTGTTGGTTTGTTCTTCTTAACAGTTTTAACATCCCACAAATCCAAAGATGGAGTAAGGATGACACTAGCGAGGATCAAACGTCGTTTAAATGGTGTTGGGCACCAAATCGGGCTATCTTTCTGCTTCATTTCCATTACCTTTTTGACCTTTTTGCACTTATTTACCTATGTTTACTATGCTAAACCTGTAAGGTAAATACCCCTGCCTTGTCTATTGGAATATTTTATTAATGAAATAAAGTCGCGTAGTTTTGCCTATTCGCAGCACTAAAATGAATGTTTGACTGCAGCTTTTGGAGAACAGGACCAAGGCTTCATCCCGCAGCAGATCCATGATTCACAACAACAACCAAACCATAAGGAGGTCACGTAGCTGGAGTCGCAGATCCCTGAACCATCTTGGGCATCTCACTAATCTTGTCTATCTGGTACTGGTGTTGTTCCAACTAATGTATATTTTTGGGGATACGGTTACCATGTTTTGGGGAAAGAGGTTGTTCTCCCTCTCAATGTATAAAAGACAGTTTATTCCTGCAACTGGGGATGTCTCCATTGGGATTGTAATAACCCTTTTCAGATTTATAAAACACTATCTATTTTTCTATCTTCATCTTCGCTGCGACTAACGCAGCCTGATCAGAGAGCTGGGCCCACTCTTCTGATCAGGCGTTGTGTCTTCCTGTGTGTGTTATTTATCAGTTTATGCTTGTTGTTATAGTGTGTGTTATTTATCATTTTATGCTTGCTGTTACAGTGTGTGATTCTTATGATTACTTTTCGGAAGTTGTAGTTAATCCAGTTTGACAGTAATGCTTTGAATCTTAATCGTGAATCCTTGTCCAGAATGAATTGTACTCTTTCCCCTGCATATGTTGGACACACCTACCACACTTAGAGGGGGGGGTGAATGAGTGTGGGGTTCTTTTTCCCAAAACTTCCCTCTTTCACAAAAAATCATCAATTAGCATTCAACATTTATTCATTACCCATTGTTGTCATTTATAACCAGTTGGATGTGAGCACATATCAGAAACATATATTAGTGTTATATCATCAACAAGTCATCACCACAATGAACAAAAAGAACACAAGATGTATGTACAATTTTCTTTTTATTACGAACTACAATCCTTGGGGTTTATCAGCAACAACTGAATAGAGTACAACTCTACAAGAGCACCTGATATATATGTAAGACTCATCTTGCATTCTCAGCAGCAACCGATATGAGGCAACAATCCTCAACAGATATCAATCTGTACCATAAACAAGAGCATCAACCATGCACCAACCTGTGCCAAACAACCTGTAATCAACCTGTACCATAAACAAGTGCATCCAACCATGTACCAAGTATATACCAATAACCATAATTTATAAACAAGTGCATCCAACCATGTACCAAGTATATACCAATAATGTAGTCAACTACCATCAACAATGACTCATCAATATGTACCAACATCATCAACTATACACCTCATGTATGTGCTAACTCATCAACTCGCTTGTCTCAACCATGACTAGTTTGATTAGTCAACAACCCTAACTTGAAATAATCATAACTTTGTACTGTGACTGACAAAGATCTGAAACTGATACACAATTTCTTCAATGTTTTTACGTAATTCCTCCAAGTGGAACTACTTGGAACCTCTCGAAAAGGATTTATAAAATGGCATACCTTGTTGAATTCTGGCTTATTCTAGAGAGCTTAATTCCTTGTAGAGCGTGTCTCTACACAAAATTTTTGATGAATAGATATGAAACTATTACATAGCATACTAAAAGACTATAATATAACCAACACAATTGGTCTCACTGGAATTTGAATCTGTTATGAAGAAGTTATGACATTTTTACCCTAAATGTCATAATGATTTTGACTAGTTTCTAACTAGCCACAAACCCTATTTTCCACGGAGTTTAACTCCCAAAATACAATGACCCACAAGAGGAATTTTTAACCAAAAATACTTGGCTATGTGTTTTCAGTACCAATTTCAGGATCTGAATCATTATATAAAAAAATTTTATAGCTAAAATGGTGAGATGACTCAGAAATAACATACCTTGGAAAGCACAATCAAAAGAATTTAAACTTCCTTGCATTCCTAATTTCTTTTCTTCACTTTCCTCGAATTTAGGCTTAGATATACTTGGTTACCTCAGTCACTTATATATTCAATATACTCAAGTGTTCCACACCAAAATGCTCAAGAAGCTCTCACAAGAAGCTCTCCATCAATACTCCAAAATATATTCCCACAAGAAGCCTCCATTGATCCACAAAAAGGATGATGTACAAGAGACCATTGCTATCTTATTTATACTTTCATCCTTAGGTCATTAACCCATTTTAGGTCACTTAACCCATTTCTAGGTCACTTAACCTATTTCTCCTTATTTTAGGGTTAACCACTTTTCCATAAATAGAAAGTTCTCCAACACTTTAACATTTAAATATTCCTTCTGATTTTGTCACCCATTTTATCATTTCTTTATTTTTTCACTTCTTGGATTATTTAAATAATCCACCTTGAATTTGTCACTTTAATTTATCATTTAAATAATATTAACCCATTTCTAGGTCACTTAACCTATTTTCCTTATTTTTAGGGTTAACCACTTCCATAAATACCCTATTTTGATTTTGCCACCCTTTTATCATTTCTTGATTTTGTCACTTCTCTTTGATTATTTAAATAATCCACCTTGAATAATATTAACCCATTTCTAGGTCACTTAACCTATTTTCCTTATTTTAGGGTTAAACACTCCCTTTCCATAAATATTCTTTCTGATTTTGTCACCTTATTTATCATTTCTTCTTTAGGTCACTTTGACTTCTTTGACTTTGGGGGCTTCCAATCCTTCATGTGAGGGTCATTCACTTTGTAAGGCCATAACTCTCAAACCAAGAGGAGTTATGTGACACTCCACATACCACCGATATGGTGCATGACAAGCACTATCCATCTAGGATAGTTTCAACAATTTCGATCTTCATCTCGCTATTCCTCATACAAGCATGGGTCCTCCAACCTTTCTTCTAGGATAACTCAACTTGTGAAAGCATCTTTCCGTGAGGGATTTTACCATAAGGACCTTCACTTTGAGTCTTTCATCCTATTGTACACCTTATCAATCATGATAAGACAATAATGAGAGCATGGGGGCTCCAACCATTCTTCTAGGATAACTCAATCCCCAGCGCCTTCCCGTGAGGGCTTTCACCATAAGGGACCACTTGGAGCTCATCCATTTGTGCACCTTATCAATCATTATAAGACAATAATGAGTCATATATTACATTTTCAACAATGCATCATATACCAATGGAACCACATCGATCCATGTTCATCATGTATCAATGACAACTCATTGATCCATCTTCATCTATGCATTCTCATCAAGGACAATACATATTATATTACATAAATCATCACCAATCAATCCTTCTTTGACATCAATCAATCACTTGGACATCAATCAATGACATCAATCAATCAAACCATTGGCATCAATGACAACATTATCCAACAACATATACCTTGCACGCTAGTCTTTGAAAGGATACACACCCTGATTGATAAATTAATGTAGGAAAAAGGGTGAATAAATTGTTCATACCTAGACACCAACATTTTGACGCCATCACAGTGGAGGCTAACAAGGTGCAAGACAACGATCCGCTGCACTAACCATAGGGTCAATCTCTCGCCTTGGGAGAGAACGCTGCTTTCACTTCCACTTTTAGGTCCCCGGGATGAGGTGTTCTTCCTCCTTGTTTTTATTTTGGTTTTCAAGCTTATCAATCTCTTGTCCTCGAAGGGGAGTCTTTTGATGCCCTGCTCTAGATACTAAGTTAGATTTATTTCTTTCAAACCCTTGTGTTTTTTTGAAACCCTAGCTTTTACCCTATGGAGGGAGGAGTCTTTTGATGCCCTACTTCAGGTTTGAAAAGTATCGGGTCTTTTCATGGTGTGTGTTTGTTCTTGTCCGTGGAGGGAAGAGTCCTGACACCCCTCGCCCGGCCCTAAACCTGACTCTTTGTTTTAGACGCCTTCTTTTCAGAAGATCTTTGTCTTGGGGAAGGAATGGTACTTTGAAACCTTACTTCAAGACTAAATCATTATAGGTTCATGCCAAGACCCTCCATCATACCAAAACTTGTATGAACAAAGAACCCAATAACGGGGTAGAGGGAGTCCCAAATAAGGGAGGACCGTGATTTGGGAAGAAAGACCACATCCAACATATTATGTAAAAGGTTGAATCAGAACATCATCTCAGACAAAATTGGAGACCAAGGGCACTTAAGAGTGAAGTCCGTGGACAATCAAGATCAACCAGTGTTGTCTACACCATTCTTGGGTGATACGACATAGCAAGTCCCTCCAACAGTTGAAGAAACATCTAGTGGCATACTTGACCAAGGAAATCTTATGCTAGCAACAGAGGAGGAAGAGCTCACAAGCAGAACCTCGACAGATTCAAACCACTCCAGTAAGAGAGAGAAGGTTGTAGCCGATGGACTGCTTCATCGGTCATGTGAGAAGGGATCGGCGAGTATTTTCATCACCAAGGACTGGGAAGTGCTGCTTTCAAAGCAATCAACCAAGGGTAAGGATGCCTCATCCATCTCCTATAGAGCCTGGTGAAATACCCAACAATTATTGGAAGATATTTATGGCTCCCAAAACCTCCACCATCGAGTTTCCAATCGGAGATCTAGGAGCCAGTGCGCCCACAAAGCCTATTCCATTACCAGCCTTACCAAACTTTCATGGGCTTGTCGCTGTATTATCCCTAATATTTCTATTCGACTTCACATTGTTCCGAGGGTATGACTACATACCCATCGAGGCCCAAAAGTTAAAAAAAAAAAAATTCCTTCTACATTAAAAAGGACGACTCTGCGATGGTTCATGGGCCTTAGAGGAAGCTCTATTTCCACATGGGATGATATTCATACAGCTTTTCTGGAAAAATACTAGGTTTAGTGTAAATCCCGGAACATTAAGGAGGAACTTTTCAAGTTAGCACAAAAAGAAGACGAGAGTTCGGAAGATTGCATGGAACGATTCAAGTACACCTTACAGAGGCCTGGTCACTCTGACCTGGATAAGGTAATTCTAAAAATTATCCTCCTTCAATCTTTCCGTGAGGACTCTCATATCACTCCAAGAAACCCTTTGTGGTTGTAGACCAAAGGTGCTTTGGTAACTTCAAGTAAAAATGTTTTTGTGTTTTGTGTAGATTGATCAGTGGATAACTCAATTCAAACATGATATTCAAACAGTCAAGATGATGTCAAATGAACTAGTGTTTCATGATTGATACACCGCGAATAAACTTAAGTATGAAGAACAAATTGCCTATAACCAAGCATTAATAAATGTAGGGTCTAATACAATGAAGAAACTATTTATCAAGCTATGAGCCAAACAACAATGAGATAAATACCATTCAAGGCTAGACAACCTGTGATAAAAGTAATGTAAAGAAGGTGGAAAATCGATATCAAAAATGAGAAAGAAAAATCAGATTTAGAATTAGCATCAATGGCCTATTACATATGAGATATTCTGTATCCAAAAACTAACCCCTTTCTTGGTCTTCAGAATGTAACTTTATATCTTTTATTAGTCGCTCTCGTGATCCTAAAATATGGACTGGCTTTTGCTAAAAATAGTAAAGAAAACTAATTTACACAAATGTAGAGATAAATCCTCAAAATGAGGGTGATCTTCATGTACTGGTCCAACATCTGTTCTAACAATTTGGTGAAGTGATGACTAGCCTCCAAGGCTCCTCCATAAAGATTACAAATTAGAATTTGATGAGCCAAGTATATTCATCCCTAATATTCTTCCTTCAAAAATGACCAAAACTCGACCAAAGACTCCTCTTGACTTGTCTTTCCCAAAATAGCTTTTAGATTTGATGGAATAATCCACCACCTCGCCTAGTCCAAAAGGTTTCATTTACTTTGATTCGAAAATTTCGGATCTAGATGAAAATCGTAATATTCCTCGGCCAAGCTACAAAGCTTTCCACAGCCGCATAGTGCTGAAAACGCTTCGCTGCTGTCGAAGTCGCCACTTTCAACAGCCTAATCCGGCCGTAATTCTCAAGCAACAGTTGAAAGTTTTAATTGCATTTTCAAAATTGAATTTCGGGTCATAAAAATCTATTTCACATATGAATATTCGATCGACATCTAGAGAATATCAAATTTCCAATGGTGTTGTCATATCAATTTGGAGCTCGTTAAGGGATTGAAAAGTTCCCTGGAAGTTTAAGTGTCATTTTTCCATTTGGTAATTCAAAACCCTAAAACTAACCTTTGTAAACAAATATTCTATAAGTGGAAACAAAGATTTGATTTGATGTTGCCAACCCCGAGTACGCCTCTATTAGTTGTTGATAATTGGACTTCAAATATTCTCTTTAAAGCCTGTTAGTCGCGAAGTATGCACTTCCACTGGGCCACTTTGTAGAAGACTTTATCGCCTAAAGTATGTATCTTTGACAGTGCGCCATCTGAGAACTGATTTTCAGAACCTTTTAAGATTCGACACTTTCAACAACTAAGGCTAACCGATGAAACGATCTCCTTAGTCGTTTGAAAGTGGGCACTTTCCACAAGCACAATGAACCTTTGAGACCAAGTTAGTTGTGGAAAGTAAAAAATGACAATTTTTAAAAATAAGACTTTACAATCCAAATTATTTTTAAGTCAAACCAAAATCTAAAATTTTGCGTTACTAAAAGAGACTTAACAATGAGTTGAGGAAACTATCAATAGCCATGCTATCCACCAGAAAACCCTCTTCCAAAATGATGGTGCTATTTTGGGAGTTAACATTTGCCTCCAACTGGGATGCGCATCTCCCAGTGAGGTGACCAAGAACCTAGAGTTTCAAGATTCTCAAGATCGCATGAGTCGAGTTCAGCCTTTTCTGGTTAATGAGCACACACACGGCCTCGCCTAAACCACCTAAAACATAAACTTACCCAAAAATCAAAACTTGATGAATCTTCATTACCCGTGCAAAAAGAATATCCCTCTGCTATTGAAATATGGACATCTTCATGTGATGATTTCCTTGCCCCCGTGATCCTTGAGTGCTCTGTTAGAAAACTGCACCTGTTCCATCTCAGCTCGAAATAAGCAAACTCTTTCTTCTTTCCAGCTTGATTAGACTTGCATGACAGGAAATAAATACCTACAGTAACTCAAGTGAGGAAATCACTATATTCATCATGCTTTCTGTTCAAGATTGGTGCATGGCATGAACAAAAGTATCAAAATTTGAAACTGGAATCTTGATACAGACATCATAAGCCTCAAGATATTGATAAGATAATTCATGATCCATCTCTTTGACTGGTCTTCCGCTATTTCAATGAGAAAATCCAATGATCTCGCAAAACTTGAGCATCCGCGGAAAACAAGCTTAAGCAGCCTAAGCCTTCCTCGGCCGCTTTTACGAAGAATAGTCGTAAAGCCCTCGTGAAAATTCCAAAAAAACTATTTCCTTCGTAAAAAATCGATTTTCTCAGCCGTCCGATGTCCATTTTGGCTGTTCAAATAGTCGATTCTGATCTACGGATCATAAGCTATCCACTGGTGCTTTCGGATTTGAATTTAGAGTTCGGGAAGGCCGTCGAAACGGCCCCGCAAGATCACGTGATTTCTCCAGAAAATTCCTCCAAATTATCACTTGACTTGTCTTTATTAATGGTTCAATCAGTGAACGAAGATGCAAAACAGAGACTTGACAAATGTTGAGCAAATCATAAACTCGAAACTCAATATAGGATTCATAAGTATGAGTTGCTTTGAGTTGGACTGAGACTCTGGCCGAAATTCAAGAATAGACTTGACATTTGATTTTCGGAGGTTTAAGACTCAAGTTACTTAATGCAAGATGAGATTGCATGTCCCAATCATTTAAAACATGGGTTTGATATAAAGACTCAACTGAATTGATAGTTCCCTCCTGAATTAAGGTTAAACAACGAGAATACCTCACAGGGCGGCAAGATGACACATCATAACTGAGCATTCATGGCTTATTTAATAATGGAGTATGCTTCAACAAGCAGATGACTTAATGAAAGAGACTTAGCCCTAAATTGAAGGAAAAAGAAGTTCTGGTTCAACTGACTTCATGGCTAATTTCAAGGGATAGTAAGGAGAGCACTTAACCACTGACTGTAGTCATTGAACGTGATGGGGGCAACACGAGATTATAGGTATAACATTCATGACTAAGACATGCAACGGTACTCACGACTTGGGAACTGACAGTTGAAACTTATGAACCACAGATCAGGGATATGGAAAGGATTCTTTTCTCTAAGCGTTTACTTGAGATTCAAATTGGAAAGGATCTTCAACATAACAGAGATTTGGGTCTACTTCAACTTGTAAAGAAGAGATTCAACATGTCGTGTCCTGAGAAAATACCATGCTGCAGTCGATAGAAAAGTTCCTTGCTGGAAACTCGTAGTATGCTTGAGCGTTGACCCCTCCTGAGCATCAATTCCGTCCCGATAAGAGAGTCTCCGAGTCGATGCTCTTCTTGATGAAAACACTCGGCTGGAACAAGAGCTTCCAATAGACTATAACATGGAAGAAAACTCGGAGCCTCGTCTTTGCTTGCAACATTCGAGAGATAAGATGCCAATTCAAAGAACCCCGCAAGTAATCATCATGATCTTGTTTAGTTCGTGCGAGATTATGAAGCGATCCTCCAGCGAATAACACTCAGATGGAAGTACGCATCATGAGTTTTTTGTGCAACCCCGAGATGAAATGACGGACGCCCTCACTTGCTTCTCGTGATCTTATTTGCATTCTCTTATACTTTTCATCTTTGTACATCTTCAATATATGCTTCTCCGCTAGTGTCTCTCTTAATGAAAGAGTGAATTCAACCATCACTGACATAAATTACCCATCGTTTTATAAACCAGCCTAGTGCCAAGAAATGTCAAGTCACCGGAATTGGTTAACAATAGTGAGGAACCGCCATCAACAAGCACGTTATCTTCCATTGAAATATGCAATGAATCTTATCATGAGAGATTCTTCATTGGCCCGCAAACCTATATCCCACCTCAGGTACTGCCTGCTATTCAATAACAACAACTGAAAACCGATCTACATGCTCATGAAAAGAGCTTATTCCTATACCTACCCCTACACTAATTAATAGAAGCAGAATGATCAAGTAACACCGAATTTCCAATGCAAACATGTCGAACCCATTTTCAATCATTATGATAGATCTTGACCCCAAAAGTAATGAAGACCATATCAAACAAAAAAAAGATTTGAGCGGATGATAAAAACAATCTCCTTTTGGCAAAAATATCCTTGGGTCTATATTGCTCATGGAATCTAAATAGACAACAATAGGGTCATCAAAATCACGAGCAATACCTCATTAAACCGCCGATCCAACCGGTAAATTAAAATAATGTGGTTACCGCCTTTCCTTAAACTGTAAATCTGGAAGATATGGGTTGCCCTCAACATCTTCAAACTTTTCGTAGGAACAATCTCGCCTTTGATGACAACATACATCAGAAGATGCATTTGACATGATGTCAGAAGCATCACTAAAGTTATCATGAGGTGAATCAATGATTTCCTGATCATGATGGAGAGTATTTTCTCAGCTGCATACTCTCCCTGAAGTTCTGATTTCTCAGTTGATCTTCTTTTTCATGACAACAATCAGGAAAAATAAGATCAGTTGAGAAATGATCTTTACAAAACATATGAGAAGCAGAATGAAACTCTGTTAAAGAGTTGATACTTGCATCCGAAAGAGACCTAAGACCGGCCAAGACCAATTCTAAAGAAAACTTAAGCTTAATCTTGACATCTCAGCGTACAATTTCCAAATTCTACCAATGAATTTCCATGGAAATCCAGCAGATGTTCAGCCGGCACTTCCCACTCCTCACCATGAAATCTTTGAAGACCGTTTCTTCCACTCATCTCTAGAAGGTACTTGATAAGGGAAACCAACACGCTTTTGAGAAATCACATAATGCATACCTCTTGGCTAAGATTCTGCTCATGTCATACCAGTGGAGTCAACAACAATTTTCTGAACAATGGAACCGCCACTGAATTCGTCCTTCATAGAGTCACCAGATAGAATATTACAACTCGATAGTGTCTATTCGGCTTCCATCATCAAGAAATAGATCCATTATTGCTTCTCCCGCGAAGCTAAGCTCAACTCGTCACTGCTAATACCATTTGTTAATACTCCAAGAAACCCTTTGTGGTTGTAGACCAAAGGTGCTTGGTAACTTCAAGTAAAAATGTTTTTGTGTTTTGTGTAGATTGATCAGTGGATAACTCAATTCAAACATGGTATTGAGACAATCAAGATGATAAACAAATGAACAAGGTCATGATTGATAATCAAGAAATAAACTTTAAGTGGGCTTAAGAACAAATTGTTCATAACCAAGACACAATGTATCTACATAATGAAGAAACTATTTATCAAGCTATGAGCCAAACAATGAGATAACAATCATTCAAGGCTAGACAACTCGATAATAGTACAGAAAGAAGGTGGAAAACCGATATCAAAAGAGAAAGAAAACTGCGATTTAGAATTAGCATCAATGGCCTCGTTACATATGAGATTTTGTATCCAAAAACTAACCCTTTCTTGGTCTTCAAAATGTAGCTTTATAGCTTTCACAAGATGTTCTCGTGATCCTAAAAGTATGGATCTGCTTTGCTAAAAAATAGTAAAGAAAACTAATTTACAAAAAATGTAGAGATAAATCCTCAAAATGAGGGTGATCTTCATGTGCTGGTCCAACTTCTGTTCTAACAGTTTGGTGAAGGGATGACTAGCCTTCCAAGGCTCCTCCTCCATAAAGATTACAAATTGAATTTGATGAGTCAGTTTCTATTCATCCCTAATATTCTGGCTTCAAAAATGACCAAACTTGACCAAAGACTCCTCTTTGACTTGTCTTTCCCAAAATAGCCTTTGATTTGATGGAATAATCCACCACCCGTCTAATCCAAAAGGTTTCACGCATTTTTGATTCAAAAATTTCGATCCGGCCAAAATCGTGAATATTCCTCGGGCCAAGCATGTGCTTTCCACAGCGTATAGCCCATAAAAAACGCTCCTGCACCGTTGAAAGTCGCCACTTTCAACAGCCTACAGTCGTAATTCCGCTTCAAGCCGTTGAAAGCTTAGATGATTTTAAAATTGAATTTCTATCATAAAAATCCATTTTCACATACATGAATAGTCAATCGACATCTAGAGAATCTCATATTTCCAATGGTGTTGTCACCCATCTAGGAGCTCGAAGGATCGTGTTCCCTCGCTAAGTTTGGCGTCATTTTTCCATTTGGTAACTAAAACCCTAAACTAACCTTTGTAAACAATGTCCGACATGGAAACAAAGATTCGATTTGATGTTGCCAACCCGAGTACACTGCTAGTTGTTGATAATCTTGACTTTCCTCATGCCTCTTTGTAAGCTTCGTTAGTCAAAGGAAAGGTATGCACTTTCCACGCCACTCTTTTGTAGAAGACCCTCATTAGTTGTTGAAAGCATGTGTTTTTGACAGCGCGCCATCCGAGAACCGATTTTAAGAACCTTTTAAGATACGACACTTTCAACACAAGGCCAACCGATGAAACGATCTCCTTACTGTTGAAAGTGGGCACTTTCCACAGCGGACAATGAACCTTTGAAACCAAGTTAGTCGGAAAAGTAAAAAACAATTTTGAAAAAGACTTTACAATCCAAATTATTTTAAGTCAACCAAAATCTAAAATTTTGCGCCTAAAAGACTTAACAATGAGTTGAGGAAACTATCAATAGCCATGCTATCCACTGTAAACCCTTCCAAATGATGGTGCTATTTTGGGAGTTAACAGACTCAATGGAACTATTAAACATTGTGGGAAAGGGAGACACCTCTAAGGAAATATTTGAAGGTATCTGCGAATTATGCGTTCAATGCTCAAGAGGACTTGCAAGAAACAAACAAGGAATCCGCTCAGTAAAAGGGTCTAGCATAGGTGTTACAAAAATAGAAATTGGAAACCTACTAGACAATCTGAGGACGGATATCCTCATCACCCTGTCAGCATAGATGGATATGCTGCAAGTAAAATAGAAGTAGTTGGAATTGGATAGGACTATGGCTATATTTTGCCCGATGTGTAGAAAGAAGCATCCAGAGAGGGAATGTCCACTAAACTCCATAGAGGAATGTGCAATCTGCGAGCTAAATCATGCAACAAGCTCATGCCCCTCCCTGCCAGGCCTGAAAGCAGTATTTCAAGGAACGGGGAAAGACATGGAGAAACTGTACCTCATGGGGTCTAGAAAGCCATGGCAACCTCGACCACCAATGGGAAATCAAGGTATGTACTCAGATCCATCTCAGTATTTCAATAATTCTAATATGGATCCTCATTCCATGCCCTATCCTTCCATGTGGCCACAATACCAGTTTCCACCGTGGCAGCAGTGGAATCCTCAAGCCAGTTCAAGATCCCCATGGGCTCCAACTTGGCGAGGATCCCCTCCTAAGAAGTTTCCTCAATCGATGCCACAACAACAACTCCAACTTCACTCTAATGTACCTCCGGGTAATCAACCCGCCCATCCTCAGCTCCCAATCCAACCTGATATGAATCCTAATAGCAGGGGATTTCATCAAACAGACATTCTTAACCTACCTTCATCTAATATATCCACTGCAGAGTTGTATGAAATGAATCTACGATCAGGGTGGATAGTTGATGTTCAACCTCCTCCAGTTACCATTGAACAACTCGATAGTGAAGGTAAGGAATCAAAACCAATATGTAAAGAGCCAAAACAAACTGATAGAAACCAGGCACCTCCTGTAAAACAACATCAATTTGAACCACCTTACCCAGAGAGACTAACTTTGAGTAAATCAAGCCCTCAAGCTGAATTTGATTTATTAGGAGAATTGCAGAACTTATTTGTTAAAATTCCCTTGTTACAAGCTATGAAGGATGTGCCAATATATGCAAAGACTCTTAGGGAATACTATTCAAATAAACCTGCAAAGAAATCCAAATACCTCCTTACCATTCATGTTATGGGAAAATTATCAGATTTCATGACGGGAAAGTCAATGCCTGAAAAGTATGGAGATTCAGGGAACCCAATTCTGACAGTACAAATTAATGGGGTACAGATTTCGAATGTGCTGGTAGACCTGGGTGCTGCCATCAACGTTATCACCACCGAAACCATGCATGCATTAGGTCTTCATAACTTGAAACATACACCTACAGTATTGGAATTGGTAGACCGATCCACATTTAAACTTATAGGGAAATTGGAAGATGTAACAATTTCAGTAGATTCATGGCACTATCCCATAGATTTCCTAGTCTTACAGACGCAATCTTCGGTGGGCGGCCATCCTTTGATATTAGGTAGACCATGGTTGGCTACTGTAGATGCTTACATTGGGTGTCGATCAGGGCACATGGTTATTTCCAATGGGCACAACAATAAGAACTTAGTGTTATACCCACCTGTAGAACCAAACCCATCCATAAAACTAGCAGGAAGCAAGAAAATTTTATCTAGGAAAGAGTCTGAAACAAAAAATGAGGAATTGAGGCCAGTTCTCACTATTGGACAAGCCCTTCAGTTGAAAATAGAATCGAAAGATGATGTAATCACCTCTTTTATGGATGATCCTTGCTCCGTTTCCGAAACAAAACAACAATTCCTAGAATCCATCCTAAGCTGTGAGACTCAGGAAACAATTGAAACAACAGAAGGATCAGAGGAGATACCTGTTGATGCACCCAGTGAAAGTGTCCCAGTAGAACTAGAACCAGGAAAAACCCGAATATTAATCCAACCATGTTAGAATCCCAGAAGAAGAAACTCGTGGATGTCCTTCGAAAACACAAAGAGGCCTTCATCTGGGATTATATAGATATGAAAGGGATTCCTGCTAATTCATGTACCCATCATATATACATTAAGGAGGATTGTCGTCCTATGAGACAACCTCAGAGAAGGATGAACCCCGCATTGAAAAATGTTGTGAAAGAAGAACTTCAGAAATTACAAGACGTAGGTTTTATTTAACCCATCTCAGATAGTCAATGGGTCTCCCCATTAGTAATGGTCCCTAAGAAAAATGGTAAATGGCGAATATGCGGGGATTATCGAGAATTAAATAAAGCAACGCAGAAAGATCATTTTCCTTTGCCATTTATTGATCAAGTTTTGGACACATTGGCTGGCAAAAAGTTTTTTTCTTTTCTAGATGGGTTTAGTGGGTATAACCAGATCCAGATAGCTCCTGAAGATCAGGATAAAACCACTTTCACATGCCCCCAGGGAACATTCACATACCGGGTCCTTCCTTTTGGCCTGTGTAATTCTCTTGCAACATTCCATAGGGCAATTTTGGGAATCTTCTCTGATTTGATAGATGACAGTGTTGAAATCTACATGGATGAATTTACTCCATATGGGGATTCATTTCTTGAAGGGATGAAAAATTTAGAAAAATTTCTCAAAAGGTGTATACAAACGCGTGTCTCACTGAGTACGACAAAATGCCATATGATGATGGAAGAGGGAATTGTTCTGGGACATTTTCTCTCAGCTGAAGGAATCCAGATGGACCCAACAAAGACAAAGGTAATTCAACATTTCCTGACACCCAAAATGCCCACACAGGTACATATCTTTATTGGTTGTGCTAGTTATTACCGGCGTTTTATAATTTTTTTTGCTAAAGTAGCACATCCACTTTTTCAATGGCTAACAAAAGATTCAGATTTTGTGTGGACAGAGGACTGTGATGCAACCTTTACGAGAATTAAGGAATTGGTCTGTAGCGATCCAATCCTTAGAGGGTTGGACTGGGCATTACCTTTCCATATTCATATGGATGCTTCCCAAACAGCAGTTGGTGCAGTATTAGGACAGCAAGAGGACAAGATACCATACACAGTTTACTATGTTAGTAAGAATTTGGCTCCTGCTGAATTAAACTACACAGTGACTGAGAAAGAGTTCCTTGCTGTCATTTATGCCATCAATAAATTCTGGCACTACATTACCAGGTATCCTACCTTTGTGCATACTGATCATGCAACTATCAGGTATTTAATGAATAAACCTGTTACCCCTGGTCGTATCACAAGATGGATCTTGCTACTACAGGAATTTGATATTATTATAGTAGATAAACCAGGGAAGGACAATGTGGTTGCAAATTTCTTATCTAGGACAGAACATGAGGGTAAGGATAGACCAATTGAAGATAATTTCCCAGATGAACATCTTTTTGCAATATCTGCTAACACTCCGTGGTATGCAGATATTGCTAATTATCTTGCTTCAGGGAAGGTGCCTCGTCATCTGTCATATAAGGAGAAAAGGAATATTATTCACCAGAGTACCCAATATTCATGGATGGCAGGATATCTCTTTCATACAGGGGCTGACCAACAGATTCGACGTTGTGTGGAAAAATATAATATCTATGAGATACTGAAGGCTGCACATGATGGACCCTGTGGAGGACATTTTGTCGATAAAAGAATAGGTCACAAAGTGCTGCAAATGGGATATTACTGGCCCTCCATCTTTCGTGATGCCCGGGATTATGTCCGAAGGTGTGATAGCTTCCAACGGATGGGACAACCTGGGAAAGCAGATGAAATGTCTCTGCAGCCCCAGATAGTCCTTGAACCATTTGAGAAATGGGCCATTGATTTTGTTGGACCCTTCAACCCACCTTCTCATCAGAAAGCTTACATCCTGGTCTACACTGATTATGTAACTAAATGGGTGGAAGCTAGAGTGGTCACAAGAGAATCAGAACAAGTAGTGGCAGACTTTCTTTTTGAAGAAATCTTTGCCCGATACAGTACTCTAAGGGAAATTGTGTCGGATGGAGGATCACAGTTCACATCTCACATGATAGGAAAGCTGATGCAGAAATATGGAGTCAAACATAGAGTGACAACCCCCTATCACCCCCAGGCGAACAGGCAATTAGAAAGCACAAACAAGGTATTGGAAAATATCTTGGCAAAGATAGTAGCAAGTCATCCCCAGGACTGGGCACAGAAACTTCCAGAAGCTTTATGGGCATACAGAACAACATGGCGAAACACAACTGGGTTTTCACCATTTGAATTAGTCTATGGGAAAGTCCCCTTGTTTCCAGTGGAATTTGAGATAAGTACACTCAGAACAAATCTAGAAGTAGGCCTAGACCCATCAGAAGCACAGAAACACCGACTGGAACAACTGAATGAGTTGGACGAGATTCAGTTAGTAGCTGTCCAGAAGAACACTATTGTTCAACAACAGAGAATGAAGTGGCATGATGAATTTATCAAAAGTAAGGTGTTTCATGTGGGAGATTGGGCATTACTTTACAATTCCTGATTTAAGGATTTCAAAGGAAATATTTTCACTCGCTGGATGGGGCCATATCAAGTGGACGCAGTGTTTGACAATGGAACGGTTAGATTAATTACAATAGATGAGAATCATACCTCATTCTTAGTAAACGGACACCATCTAAAACTATACCACCATCCAGCCTCTAGAAATGCCTTTGTCAAACATATTTCTGACTCATTTGATTTAATGGTTGTTGGAATGAAGGACACTCTCACTCTGCCTTAAACAAAAAAATAAATAAAATAAATAAATTGTTATTTCTTACTTGTTTGTATTTTGCAAGAATAACAAAGGAATATGGCCAGGAGAAATGTAACACTCAACGTTGTTATTCCACCGGTGTGCGTTGTTACTCCTCAACTGCCGCTACTTCGCCGATGCTGTTACTCTGCAACTGCTGTTACTTTGCCGATGTTGTTACTCCGTCGGTGTTGTTACTCCACCGGTGTTGTTACTCCGCAACTGTCGTTACTCCGCAACTGTCGTTACTCCGCCAGTGCTGTTACTCCACAACTGTCGTTACTCTGTCGTTGTTGATTATTCACAGTTTATATTACTTCTTGTTGCTGTTGCACCCTGTTTACTCCGTCAAACATTTTGCTGTTACTCCACCAAAAGGTAGGTCCCCAGGTACGTCTCCGCTGAATTTTATGGATTTAATTAAAATATTCCAAAAAGACAACAAAACATGTCATGGACGGCTGTAATTAAGTTGGGGGGGGAACCGTCATAATAAACGACAACATTTATGAACGATTATGACACACAATCCTCACCAAAGCAATTATGACACACGATCCTCACTAAACATAATCCAATGATCTCGGTACTCCGTAATCATAACTTGATATGTTGAAATGCGTACTCGTATGCGTAGAGTCATAATCAGTCACCTCCCCAACACGTTGCACTAAATTCTGATAGTACCACCACAATCTGTCATCATTTTCAAACATACCAGCACTGCTTTATCCGTTGTTCCCAAAAGTGATATGACGTTATTTCAGTTGCCAACAGTTTGGAGCCCTGTCATTTTCCCCTACCAGCTAACTGCATTCGTCGTGCTGACTCCGCCTCTGCAGTAATGGGTGGACAATCTGTGCGGCATGAGCCTGAAAACACAATGAGAGTTTGGAACAATTAGGAGGTATGGCAGGTCTTTGAGAATGCAGGTTGGAATGTTTATTTTGACAGGTTAAAAGGGTCGAACGAAGAAATTGCGACAGAGTTTGCACTCAACCTAAGAGAAGGAAGCTCTCGGGTCCGCGGAATTGAAATTCCTGTGACTGAGGAAGCCATCGTAGAATTCAGTGGACTCCCTCAAAACGGAAAACGATGGTTTTCAAAAAGGTTTGTCCTTCCGAAGTTTCCTGAATCCTTTTTACAGGTAGGAGAAAGCATCGTGCAGAAGGGTCGAGGTTACAACCGAAATTCGCTGCCGCATCCATGGAAAGAAGTAGCAAAGTTCATCATGAGATATATGACTTGTGAGGGGAGATACTCCACCATATTCAAATGCCATCTCTGAATACTAACTCACCTACAATTTCCCCAAACAGAGGATTTCTCACTGAATGCACCTTACTTCTTATTGAGAAGTCTTCACCTAATGGCACACGCGGCTCAGGAGTCGCGACAGGTATTGGCGGTCATCACCCACCATGGGCTGGTTCAACTGTTAGTAATGAATGTCATCAGACGAATCCCGATCCCGTGGGAACTATTTTGGGATTCCACAGAGGAAGAAGTAGCAGTCATTGTGGCTGCTAGGGAGGATGAACTAGAAGCCACGGAGGAGGAAAATGTAGGAGAAGATGACTATGTTGACTAGGAGGAACCGGAAGAGATGGAGATGGAAGCTGAAGAATTTGAAGAAGAGGATTCTCCCCAAGAGCAATCCAAAACCATGGAACCAATGGAATATGCGTAAGTTGACATAGAAAGGCCCACTAATACCACGACTAAGGCTATCCCACAAGAACTAGCCTTGCCCGTGGAACTAGCAGAGCAATTTGATAGCATGATAACCACAGAAGCAGGGTCACAACAGATAGGAGTAGGTGAATTGGTTGATATTGTGACCGAGGGTACTCCATAGGAACCTCCTATCACCATGAAGTCAATGGAGGAGGATAACCAGAATGAAGAAGAGGTCATGACCACCCCGACCATAGATCTCATGGAAGAAGTGTTGGCAAAACTAGGGCATGAGGTTGGAGCTAAACCACAAGAACCAGCGTCGACCTCGGGACCGAATATTGAATACCCCTGGCAGTTCTCCTTTTCCTCCTTTATTCCAAGAGTTGCAAGGTGAACTCGTTCCCTTCGGCACACAGAAGAAGATCTTGACATTCCTCCAATTCTTTCACAAAAGCCACAACCATGTAAGGTGGATGATACTCAAACAGACACATTAGCAGGAGAGCATCTCGCAAGGACACCACCGGTCGCGGTGAGCGCACAACAAGAGGAAATAGCTATAGGCAAAGAGGAGGGACCAAGCAAAGCGGTCCCGACGAATGAGCCAATGGAAGAGCCAGGCGAGAAGGTCGTAAGACTCCCAATCAAACAAAAACATCAGCTACAGTTTAAGGAGACAATGCGGCTTAAGATGGAGGTTAGGAAACTAAGGAAACAGGTACACAAAATGCAGGAGCGGATGAAGAAATACAAGCAGCAAGCTCGAAATTCCAAGGCCATAGGAGTAGAAACAGAGACTCAGACAGACCAAGTAGCCATAACCTCTGCTGCTACTCAAACAGACTCGGTCGAGCGATTGTTTCAAGACCGTGAGCATGCCTTAATGGTTGAAGTGCAGACTTGGAAATCTATTGCAGCTCAGTATCAAAGTGAGGTCAAAATAACTCATGAATGAGCCTCCACAACTATTTTTGAATATGTGGAGTGTATAGAAATCATGAGACTAAGGCATGTGAAGCAGCAGCTCAAGATGGAGCAGCTGGAAAAGAAAGTGGCAGAGCTTAAAACTGATAAGGAGAAGATGTTTAATTTGGCACAAGAGGTGATGGCATGTCGCCCCCCTGCTTCTTGTTATTATTTATTCTTACATGAACGTTTTCTTTTATTCTGCATGGAGAGCATAAAAAACGAGATTAGTTATAAAATAGAAAACGGTGTACAATTCCTCCAAATAATGAGGAACCACGACGTGCCAACTCAGCATTTGATGTGTGAATTTTACCTACATGGATATCTGTTGTGCCTGGACAGAGACTTCAATCCGGTCCCATATGTGGGAGACATTCATTTAAGGGCCCTCACCTCTTACACTTTCAACCAGATCAGCTGGCAGAAGGCTTCTAATACATTTGAATCTAATCAGGTTACAAAGTCATTTATAGTAAGAGGATAACCTGAAAGGTCAGTCACCATGTTCACTAAACACAACACCTTTTTGGGAATTGAGGCGAATAGAGACAGAATGTTGAGGACACAAAATTGGTGCCTTGATCTTTGTGTTAAGCAAATAGTCACATTTCATGAAGAGGCTCTTGATTGCTATCAGAAAAGGTGGATGATGACTCCTGTAGTTGTCCGGAACAGGGAACCTTTTGGGGCACCAAATTTTGCATGAGTGCTCCCCAGAGTGCCCAGATATGTGTCATGTATCCGAACAAGCAGGGTCTAATGGATGGGACTCTGGTTTTAGTTTCCCACTATTCGGTTGCCAGTAGAAGATTACACTCCAGTATATATCGTCCCAGAAGATTGGTGGGAAGAAGTTCACCTTTCAAATGGTTTTAAAGTTCCAGGGACAGAGATGGCCGAAGAATATGATCTGGCCCATTTTCAGGAAGCCAACAGTCAATGAAATCCAGACCTACGGAGGCGGCGAACTGCATGAGGGCATGCAGAAGGCTAGTTGGGGGGAGATGTTGGGCACCAAATCGGGCTATCATTCTTCTTCATTTCCATTACCTTTTTGACCTTTTTGCACTTATTTACTTATGTTTACTATGCTAAACCTATAAGGTAAATACCCCTGCCTTGTCTATTGGAATATTTTATTAATGAAATAAAGTCGCGGAATTTTTCCTATTCGTAGCACTAAAATGAATGTTTGACCGCAGCTTCTGGAGAACAGGACCAAGGCTTCATCCCATAGCAGATCCGTGATTCACAACAACAATCAAACCATAAGGAGGCCGTGCAGCTGGAGTCACAGATCCCTGAACCATCTTGGGCATCTTGCTAATCTTGTCTATCTGGTACTGGTGTCGTTCCAACTAATGTATATTTTTGGGGATACGGTTACCATGTTTTGGGGAAAGAGGTTGTTCTCCCTCTCGATGTATAAAAGACAGTTTATTCCTGTAAATGGGGATGTCCCCATTGGGATTGTAATAACCCTTTTTAGATTTATGAAACACTATCTATTTTGTTGTCTTCATCTTCATTGTGACTAACATAGCCCTGATCAGAGAGCTGGGTCCGCTCTTGTGATCAGGCATTGCGTCTTCCTGTGTGTGTTATTTATCAGTTTATGTTTGTTGTTACAGTGTGTGTTATTTATCAGTTTATGCTTGCTGTTACAGTGTGTGTTATTTATCTGTTTATGCTTGTTGTTACAGTGTGTGATTCTTATGATTACTTTTCAGAAGTTGTAGTTAATCCAGTTTGACAGTAATGCTTTGAATATTAATCGTGAACCCTTGGCCAGAACGAATTGCACTCTTGCCCCTGCATATACCTTGCGCGTTTCCTTGAAAGGATATGCACCCAGATTGATAAATTAATGTAGGAAAAGGGTGAATAAATCATTCATACCTGGACACCAACAAATGGTATGTCATTTGTCCCTCTTTGAACTAGTTTACATTATAATGAAATCTAAGGAGAAGCTTGAATTCTATTATGTTTTGTTCTAACTTCTTGTTGAAGTTAGGGAGATTAGTTTGTGTATGCAGTTATCAATTTGTCTGATAACAAAATTGGCAACCATACTGGGGATCATCCTCTTTTGGATTTTGCTTCCTTTGTTTCTTTTAGCTTGCCTTATTTTGGTTAATTTCATTCTCTGAGTCTTTGAGTGATCCATATTGAATTCCTGGTCCTGAAAATTCATTGAGAAACTCTGTCCTCTTTTCATTTTTTCCTTATTTACAATCATCGTCGCACTATTCTTGTGTAAACCAGAACGACGACATCACACTATGTTTTTCCCATTTCTTTTGACGATCCTTGATCGTCACACTGTGCTCTTCTGCAACCTGCAACGATTCCTGTAGAATTTTTTTGGAGTGACAGTCAATTTTTTTGCCTTACCCAAATTTGTCATTATTTCTTGTGGTGAATTTTTAGTCTTGGTGAATGATTATTTGCAGCTTGGTTTGCATCTTTTAGCCTGAATTTGATTGTTTCTCAAGTGTTGAGAGTCTTTTTCATAAGCTTCATAGTTTTTTCTTTGACTTCTTGTTGCGAGGGTATAATCTCAAGGCTTCACCCTTGAGTGATTTCTAGATGAGTTGTTATTGATATTTTTGAGTTTTGGATTGATGTTGATTGGAAAACAATTTTTGATTGCATTAGAGAAATACGTTTACTTACTTTTTCATTTTTGGTTGCATTATGAGTTTAATTCGGGAAACTGTGTTGTGAGTGCATTCATCTTCTTGGACAACTTTTCTTTTTGATTTAGATATTTGTTTGTATTTGAAAATAAAATAATTGAAGTTTGTTATTCTATTGGTAGTATTTACAAGAAATCTTTCCATTCAAATATTTGTCTGAAAAGAGAACATTGGAAAATTTGGTAGCTTCAATTGTTTGACATCAATATCATTCAAATATTGAAGAAATTGTGTTTTGTGACTTGTCGTATTCTGGAAAAAGAAAACCTTATCCCTTATGTAACTAGATTTCATCGAATGAAAATATTGCATCTCATTTCTCTTTGCATATTGTTGGGTCAAGGTCAAAATACTTCATCAGTTTTATCTCCACTTCCTTTTTGAGTAAGCAAAAACCATTAAAATTCAGCGTAATTTTAAAATCTATCTAGCAACTTTTATTTTCTAGAAATTTTATACACCAACATCAGCTAGGGATAGCACTTTGGAATAGGTTGTGAGGAATACTCTCCAAATCATCAAAACACATAATAGTATCTTTTGATAGGGAGAGTTAAATCCACTTGCTACATTTTGTCTTAGTAATCCCTTCTAACACAAGGGTCAATCACGAGGTCGCATTAGGGCTGGAAGAGTTACTCACCCTGCTTTGTTGGTCTTATTGTAGAGATTGCGCATATTATTAGGGGTCACTTGAGAATAAAATCATGTGCAGACCTTCTCGAGGCGATTTCAGGATTAGATACCATGCCCTTGTGCATGGATCGGACTGTCGATTGCTTCTCTAGGCATCATTATCGTAATTGGTAACCTTAGTGGCCTATCTCTTTAGAGTATTTACACGAGGTGATTTTGGAGAGGAAAGTCTTCACAGTACCTGGAATCAACGTTGGCCAAACTCACTCAGGTTCCTTGGAGGGTATACCCATGATTATGTGTGGGAGATTGCACCGGGGTGTAAGTCTGTTAAGCAGGTCATCAATGTAACTTTTCCACCCGCTTTATCCCAACCCGTTCTTGTCTTGATCTCGTGACATTGGATTTCATCACCAACTAGTGATTTATAAATAAGAAGGTTTATTTGCGTGCTTGATATCTAGATTTTATTAGTGGAGTGTTTTTTGTTTCTCTAGTTGGCCATAGATTTCTTTCATTCTGTATTCGGTGTGGCCAACATCGGCCCTCCTTGTTCACATAGGATGCAAGGATTACCTCTGGAAGAGCCAGAAGAATATGCTCCTTTTCTTCCTAAATCACCAAAGGGTGCTTCTCCTGAAAGAGAAGTCAATAACAACGTGTCCTATGAGATTGGAAGTTCTACTCCATTGGAAGAATCAACACTTCTGGTAAATTTGTTATTGAATGTTATACATGATCCACTTTTTCTCTGAATAAACTCTTCGAGAGATGTTGTTGTTGAAGACTATACTAGAATACCTATTGGCCCTTACACAGAGTGTGGTGTATATGATCCACCCTTTCAGACTGAATCATTTAGAACTCCAGTTCATACTGCTAGAATTTTTAATCCTAGCTCAGTCCCAGTCCGTTCTTTTTGGAGGACCTCCTCGGGACACAATATTTTTGATAAACTAGGAATGAGTCCAAATCAACTTATGTCATCACATACACCCATTACTTTCGTTGCTTATATAGTACCTTTAGATCATTTTATTGGCATGACAAGTAATGTTGTTACCGGTTCAGACTCATTGTTGGTTGGTACTCATACAATCCTTCCTCTCCAACTCACTAGCTCTACCACAGTCCCACAAGTTGCACCTATTTGTACCAGAAGTACATTAATAACTCAAGATCCTATTGGAACGCCACTTCTGCCTAGATAAAATCCATCACTTCCACTTGTTGGAGTTACTTCAACACACACCTAGGATTTTTTTTTCCTAAGGTTATTCCTTGTTTATTAGTCATAATTAGTCATTATCCAGTCTCCTATATTTTAGGGGAGAATATTCCACCTGGAGAATATTCTCCTTCAATTGACAATTCAGTTTGATTAGTTGAGTTGAGTTTAGATGTTGCATTGGTTTTGTCACCATGAAACATTGGGATCATAACCAACTCACTACTCTTTGTTCAGTCAATTAACTGAAGACTAATTGACTAGTTAACTCAGCTAGGTGGCAGTTCACTCCTATAACTGCCTAAGAGACTAGACTAGGTGGCAGTTTACTCTTGTAATTGTTGGTGTGTGTCCAGATCAATCTATACCACCACTATGGCTCATTAGTTACTCATTTTTCCTATATATATTGTAAATTATTCACTCTTTGAGTGTGGAATACGGTTAATGAGAATTCTTCCATTCTATCTTGCTTCTTCTTTCTCAATTTCTCTCTGCAAATGTGTGTAGTATTTTCTAGCTAGATCTATTATGTGTAGGTTCAACACATTTACACCACTTGGGTATAACGCTCTTCATATTTCTATTGTTAATCCTTCCCAGCGTCCATCGGGAGGGCCTGATCTTTTTGTTCCACCTAGGTATAATGTTGCTTGCAAATTTGTTCCCACACCTACCCAGGTTCTATACAGAGGCCCTAACATTCATCCACCACCTAGAGGATCTAATCGTCATAGCCCAAGTAGCTCCAATCAGATTGGAAGCAAAAGGCATTCTGTCACTTCAGGTTTTCAACTTCAAGTTGGAGGGCAACCCCAAGTTGGGGGTCATAACCGAGTTTACGGGAAATATACACTTGGATTACAACGTCAACCTTGGAAGTTTCCTTTCCAATTAAATAAAGAACATCATGGGGGGAAAAATCCTCAATTAAATTCTTTTGTACCCCGTAATCTCAGGAAACCCTATCCAGGATCTATAAATCCTACCTAGGGTCAAGATTTTCAAACTAATTCTCCTTTCCAAGGTAGCATACCCAATCAACAAACGCATGTTGGCTACTTGACTCAAAACCATCCACAATTGAATTTTACAGGACCCTCTAACTATTTACAGACTGCTTATGGTCCTACTGGTATACCTACAGGATTGCCTCCTCAAAATTACCAGTTTCCTCAAGTGAAAAGACAATTTATGTTTCTTGCTACTTTAGATTTACCAGATTTATCTAGGATTTTGAATGATCCTATTTTTCATTCTCCTTATTGGTCGGTCTTACCTGCCAAATTACCATCAGACATTCCTAATTTTGATGGTCTATCGGGAGAATACCCAAACAATCACGTCATGAAGTTTCATCTTTGATGTTCATCCAAATCGTTGATGGATGACTCCATTCGATTACGTATTTTCCAATGAACTCTTACGAGTTCAGTAGCCAAATGGTATATTCAATTTCCATAAGGATTCTTAAATGACTTTAACACCTTAGCTATGGATTTCTTGACACATTACCAGTTACCGATACAATATGAGACAAGCACCAAAATTTTGAGTTTATTTAAACAATCCTCTTCTAGTCACATTTCTGATCATATTCACGAGTGGAGGAGGAGAAGACGATTAATAAAAGTTCCCATTCCTGATCAATTATTAGCTGATTAATTTACCAAATCACTCATTGGTCCTATAGCCCATGATGTTTCCATGGGTTTTGTCGTCACTGAAGAGAAGGTGATTAGTCATGCTCAATACTTGGATCTCGTTTATTCACAAACGAGCATGTTATATGACTTGATCTGTGATTCTCCTCGCCCGTCTACAAATCCAAACCCAATGCCTCCAATAGATTCTCATGATGTTGATGGTGTGATTGGCACTTTTCATGCTTAGACTCAGTCTAAACAATCCATTCATTCCAATCTCAAATCTACTACCACTAATGTACAAAAGTCTACTCCTCTGACTCCCTTTCCCGGTAAAACCTTTGAGATCAATATGATTCAGTCTACACCTACCGGTAAAAATAAAAATAAAAATAAAGGGAAGGGTAAAAATAAAGAGGATAAAAATAATAATCAACAATCTGATAAACCCAAGACTCAGCCTGCTGATAATAAAGAAAGAAAAAACCTTGTTATCCTTGTCTTATCTGTGGTGAGGATCATTATATGAAAGATTGTCCGAGACATGTTGAGGTTACTAAGTTCCTGCAAGGGACCGATACAACTCCTACACTTGTCATTTTGTCACAACCTTTTCCTTCTCAATAGCAGGCCCAATTGGTCATTCATGACCAACCTTCTTCCTCTACCACATCTTATGTACTTATGTGTTCTGGTGACTCCAAGAAGAATGAAGTGGAAATCGCTACTTGAGCCAAAGATTATTCTCCTTCTAAAGAGAAAGTTGATGATTCTTCATTGGTTCAACCTCCTCCATCGACTTCACCTCCCAACAACACTCTTCATCTCAAACGATTGAGTCTAGATACAACTCTTTGTCCACCTCTTAAGGGCATTGTTCATAAGTAGTCATTTAACCCCCACACATGTGCCACTCAAAACTACAATATTGTAGAAGATATTTCACAAGAACCTTCTACGATGTCAGCTCTCGAAGTCCTTCAAAGTTTTCCTACGCAACATAAGGCACTGTTAAAGGCTATTGGTGGAATCGATCCTACTGATACAAATTTGATAATATTTGACTTGGAAGATCACATTCCAAGGATCCCTCATCAATTAACATTTCAAATACAAGTCATTGTGGAACATAAGAATATTTTTCGAACAGTTTTTGATGAAGGGGATTTGACTTGCGTCATGTCCATCACTTGTTGGAAAACCATTGGCTTTCCTGCCCTTACCGAGTCAGACAATACGTTAAAATATTTTAATGGTACAAGGTTTAAACCTTATGGTGTTCTTCCTTTGTTATCTATTGTGTTAGAAGGAAAATAGGTTACTTTTGAGGTTGAGTTGTTTGATGCACCTCTCGATTACAACATTTTACTTGGTCGTAGTTGGATTGATTCTATGCGCATAGTTGTTTCTAAAAAATTTCGTGTGACACATTTTCCTCACCAAGGTAAAGTTGTTACGATAGATCAACTCACCTTCTTTAGTTCTGATTCATGCACTAGTAACGTTCCATTCATATAGAAAACACCTCATAGTTATGAGAATGTTGTTGTGGGTCTTTTAAAGGATTCATCGTTAATGGGTACTTTCCCCATTCCACCACCTGATGTTCCTCCTCCTTTTGTCGCTTCTATCAACATGATTTCGACTAGTGTTGGTGAAATACCTGAGTCTTATGACCCTTGTATAGTACCTAGCTCGGACGAATGTCTTCGTTATGGCGACTGAATGCCTTTAAGTCTAGTGGAATTGGCCTATCAAACTATTCAATAGGAAACACCTTCTCCTCATTCTCTCTTAGAGACGTCTCCTGATCCATTTTATGTGGTATTTCACACTGATTAAATGATCATAACAATTATGTCCATGAAAGACACCCCATGGGATGATGAGAATCATCATTATATCCTCTTTCTGGAACCCAAGACTATCAAAAGTTATCAACGGATTTTGAATCCATCTATAGTCATTACTATTCCCGTAGTTTCTGAACCAACGCATGATGTTTTGTACGAAGGGAAGTTGTTGTGGGTGGGAAATCCCTCCTACGGACTCACACTAAGGGTTTTATCATGCATACAGAAATGACCTAAAGATTCTTACTTTTTACCATCATCCCATGCCTAGACCCCATTACTCATATGTAAATACAAGACTCAAGAGATTAAGTTGACATACCTTATTTTTCATGTTTGATGTCGATCCCCTTTTGCGCTTGGTCGTTCTTTGACTGCAACTCTCCTCCCAATACTAACTTGCATTCACTAAATACAAACAAAGAACTCCACATGCATTTTATCTATGAACTANCTTCTTCCACTGTCTTCCAACTTCTTTTCTCTATACTTCTCTTTGCACAAGGATGGATAAAGGTTGGGACAAAATGAATGCTCAATCAGGTATAGTTTCTCTACTATGATTCTCCTCCTTTCAAATGGGATCCCTAACCCTTCTTTTATAGGCTAGAAGAAGCTAGGTATTTGGTCGAGTGACCGGCCATGCATGGACGAAAGGTTTAGTTAACTTACCCAAAGTTGTGTGTTCCATTAGCAACTTTCCTTTTTCCGTGCTTTTGTAGGTACACGCGGGCTGTCTTGGGTCAGCTAGCATGTACACGCGTGCAGTAATGGAGCAGGGCGCATGGGTCCTTATATAAGGGGTTTTTAAGAAGAGTTGTTCAGCAGTGTTTTGTCAAAGAAGGAATTTGAGATGGCCTGATGCCAGGTAAGCATGTCTGGTGAAAATCAGGGTTATAACAGATTCCCCCTAATGTGTGAGGTCTGAAGAGCATCTGATGGCTGAAATACACTATCAATCTTTATCAACATACCAAACCGGTGAGCCCAGGGACCATAATTCAAAAGGTGTTATCTGCAAAATAAAAATTGTCTCACCGAGGCGGGCATACCCATGCCTGGGATGAAATAAAATCATGGCTACCAATCAAATACACTGTAGATCCATGTCATATAACTATATAAAGTGTAGCCACGAGCAATACACAACGGATCTACATCTCAAAATCAAAAGATATACATGTATAGTATCCATATTCTAGAAGTTGATAAGGCCTGATGGCTGGAGATGAGGTCTTCAGAGCTTGAAAAACAACTTCAAAATCTTCAAAACTCGGGTAGGAGTGTAATATGAGTGTACGACTTCACTACCCAGAGGTCTTCAACGGCTCGTCGATCATGGACTAGAGGATCTTGATGAACAAACTGAAGGCGTCATTGATCTCGAACAAAGACTTGATTGGATTTTTGGGATGGCCGGGCATGATGGCAAGGGACAAACTGTAGAGGGGCCAAATCAGGCTTGGTAAAACTTCCCTTGAACAATAGCATAACAACTAATGAGACTCAGGTAGCACAGCATTTGACATAAGTTCACGATGCAAGAGGCAACGCCAACTCTCCATATGTTTGGAAGGATAACCAAATGAAGGACACAACTCTATGTAGAGAGAAAATATTCCTAAGGTCGTATTAAATCCCATAGTTTGACGAACAAACAAACATATGTGATTTATCCAAGGGTGACTCATTATGCTGCCAATACAAAGAAACTGCTTTTCCCTTCCTCTTTTTGGGGTATATTTGATTTTTTTGTCTTTTTCAATAATTTTGGAAAAAGAATAAAAGAATGTTATGTTACAAAGGAGGAATGAGTGTCACAAACATACAAGTTCGAGGTGCAAGGACAAGACTGATGTTCAAAGAAAGGACGCTAGAGAAAAATCCCTCCTGGGACCAAAGGTGTGAAGATGCAGAGGCAAAGTGGTACAGGGCTTGCGTATAAGGCATGCTTTAGATGGTTCAATTGAGAACAACATGGATCCGAGATTAGACCAAATATGCAGGTATGCAGATGTGGTTAACAAAACACACAATGGTAATGTCCTTCGATGTAAGTTTAATGAGCCCAGAGAAGG
>SNQJ01S0035472.1:0-13383 GCA_010110895.2 Picea sitchensis | reverse complement strand
GCGGAAGCTTCTATTAGGTCTTCTTACATCCGCCTTATTCTATTTTATTGAAAGGTCTTATTAATATTGACCTTTATTACATCCGAATACATTAATCTACCTATGTGCGGGTTAGGACCTTAACAGCTTGTCCCAAAGATAATCATCCAACCCCTTCCATCGACCAGATCGTTGATGATTGTACCGGGAGTGAAATATTCTCTTTGATGTATGGATTCTCTGGCTATAATCAAATCAATATTTTACCCACAGATCAACTTAAGACTTATTTTATTTGTACTTGGGGGACCTTCGCATAACGAAAAACTTCCTTTTGGTCTCAAGAATGTTGGTGTGACTTTTCAACGCGCCATGTCTTATGATTTTGACGATATTAAGCACATTGTACAACATTACCTAGATGACTTACCAACGCATTCCACGTGTCGCCAAGATCACCTGGTGCATTTACGAGTCATTTTCCTACGTTATCGATATTATCACATACAATTGAATCCACATAAATGTATTTTTTGTGTAGATTCTAGATGACTTCTTGGCTTTATCGTTTCTACGCATGGGATTAGGGTGGATCCCTTGAAGGTTGAAATCTATTATCAATTTTCCTCCTCCTTCTACCTTACGCCAACTCCAAAGTTTTCAAGGAAAGATAAACTTTTTACACTGATTCATTCCCAATAATGTCGAACCAATGAAAGGTTTTACTCGACTTCTTAAGAAGGGTCACAATTTTGTATGGGATGATATTGCCATCAAAGCCTTTGAAGCTTTGAAACTTACTTTAACCCGTACACCACTTTTACTTCCCCCCAATTATAGTCGAGATTATTTATTATACTTGGTTGCTTCGGACTCTACCATAGCCATGGTTCTAGTCCAAGAGGATGTTTCACACGATGAACATGTTATTTACTATTTGAGTTGGAATCTTACGACCATTGAAACTAAATATATGCATGTGGAGAAAGTAGCCTTGGTGGTTGTTCAAGCCATTCGAAGTTTTCTTCATTATATCTTATTACGCAAAACCAGGATTATTTATGATTGCAACCCTATGAAACATATCCTTACATGAAAATTGTTGTGGGGAAAATACTCCAAATGCATAGTGATTTTCCAAGAGTTTGATTTGGAGTTTGAACGAGCCAAGTCAAAGAAATCTTTGGTTTTTGTTGAGTTGATTTGTGACCTTCCCTCCACTGAGATAGAAATTGTGGCAGAAGATTCTTTTCTTGATGAGTCTCTTTGTATGATCAGTTCAAATGACATATGGTATGGAGACACTATTATTTATCTCCAAACCCAAAAATTTTGGCCCGATCTTTCTCGTTTAGATCGTCGTCGAATTCGGTATCAAGCTCGTCAATACATTATCCTTAGTGATACCCTTTACCATCGTGGTATTGATTCTTTATTTTGACAATGCCTAACTTATGATGAAGTTGAGAAACCTTTAAATGGCTATCATTTTGGAGCATGTGGAGGACATATGTCTAGGTATGCCACTTCCCAAAATATATTACGAGTTAGTTACTTATGGCCTTCGTTGTTTAAGGATTGCATTACTACCGTTGAGAAATGCCACGCTTGTCAAACATATAATAATAAGATTCGATCACATCTTGCTCCTCTTTACTCTATAGTTTCCATAGGTCCATTCACTAAATGGGGCATTGACCTCATGACATGTAACCCTCATTTGGTCGGGGGGCATGGATACATTATTGTAGTTGTGGATTATTTCACTAAATGGGTCGGGACGATGCCTATATTTCATAATACCAGGAAAACTACAACATTGTTCATATTCAATCATATCGTCACTAGGTTTGGTGTCCCTCAATCCATTGTCACTAACCATGGAAACCATTTTCACAATTTCATGATATCTGAGCTTACCCATAAGTTGGGTCTTCAGCATGAAAACTAAAACCCTTACTATCCATAGTCCAATGGCCAAGTTGAATCAATCAACAAAGTTCTAACCACTATGCTTCGACGGATGGTAGGCATTCACAAATCAAGCTGGCACACAATTCTCTTTTTGGCATTATGGGCCTATCAAATGTCCATTAAATATTCCACAGGTTTCACACCTTCCCAGTTAGTGTATGGTATTGAAGTTACTTTGTCGATTGAATGTGAAATCCTGTCTTTGAAACTAGCTATCGAACTTCTCTCTAACACCTCAGTTGAAGAAGAACGTCTCTTGTATTTGATGAAATTAGACGAGACTTGTCGTGACGCTGTGTTAGTCATAGAAACCCATAAGCAGAGTGTCAAATCTCAATACGACAAACATGTCAAACCACGTGTTTTTTCTTAGGGTGATTTAGTTCTTCTTTACAAACAAGATCGTGACTTATTGGGGGCCAGTAAATTTGAGCCCATGTGGCGTGGCCCTTATATCATTAAAAGAGTGTTGGAGAAAGGGATTATGAGCTGGTGGATTATGATGGAATCCATTTGGGTGAACCCAAAAATGGGATTTACCTAAAGAAGTACTATGCTTCAAATATTTTTTGCATGAGTGCTTTGTATTTTAGTGTATCATACTCTATTGTGTTTTTTTCATTTTTTGTTCTGCCTTTAAGCTGCTTACCTTGACTTGTTCTTGGTTCAAATATGTCATCATTTTCACTACCCTATATCATCTTTGTTGATGGTGCTAGTCCTAGTACTCAAAACCTAGCGTCTGCTGCATGGGAAATCTATGCACCTACAGATGAGTTGATCAGTCTACACGGTGTTTGCCTTGGTCGTGAAACTAATAATATTGTGGAATACAATGAAGTTATTGAGTTATTAACTAACGTCATTTCATTGAGAATCCGTCATCTAATTGTACGTCTTGATTCACAACTAGTGGTGCTACAATTGAGCAACGTTTATTCCATCTGAAGTCCTACATTGTTACGGGTATACTTGAGAATTCACCTCTTGGAAAGACATTTTGATTATATTGAATATCAACACATTCCTAGATATCTAAACACATTAACAGATGCATTGGATAATTATTTTTTAGATAGACATTTGCATCATTTATAAATCCAAACACACATTTAAAAGACAAGTAAGCTGGTAGGAGTTTTATATTATAACGTCAAAAGTTACAAAAAGTGTTTGTCTTGAGACCAAAATGTCAAAATGGTGAAGCACATGGCTTCATATACATATGCATCAAGTATGTTTCTTGCTATAGCAAACGACTTCTCATGCCACTTGACGAAGCAGTCGACCAATGGCTAATGACATGCCAACTGTATGGCATTGGTAGCACCGAGGTAACTTGTCCACAATGATATCAGGGATGTTCATGGTCAATCCCTTAAGATTTTGTTCGATATCCTTGATATCCTCAGCTTCCACCCCTCGACCCACCACTGCGCCTATCTCTCCACATATCTGTATCAAAGATGATCCTGGAGACCTAAAAGGAGCCACATCTTCATTGTTGAGAGCACTTGATTAGTCTAAGATAAATAACAAAAACATTTTATAATTAAAATACCAAAAACAACATATAATGAAAAAAATCTTCTTACCTATCTCTCCCCACTGAGAGATAATGAAAAAAATCTTCTTACCTATGAGTCTCAGGTAATTCCAAGTCAACATCTCCACAGAAGTCATTCTGAACATATGCATATTCCTCAACCATGAAAAGTTGATCCCTCATCCACTGGAAGAAATCCTGATCATATGTAATGATTGGCACACCATCATGAAGTGCCATCGAATCTACCCATCTCTTCATTTGAGGATCCCGTGGAGCGGGTATTCTCCATTCCACATGATGTAGGTGAAAAATGGGGACCCTCTCTAGGAAGAAGGATACCAAAATAGATCCATACCCGAATTGTTTCAATCGACCGGTCCTACACTTTGTCAATTGTTTCTTCATGTTTTCTAGAAGAACCTCGCACCAGTTGAAAACCTGAGGCTCCATACACTTGATAGCATACTGAAAATAGCTCTACAAATCCATGTGAGTAGCGACACTCCCTTCCATCCAAGTGATAATATAAAGGATAATACTTAAGGTAAATTCTTGAACATCCTTTATGGAAAATTTTCCACTATGCTTCTCTGTACCAGGTACGTAGTGATGTGCTACATAATAATCCATGGGTTCACCACCGCCTCTTCTTCCCTATAGTGACACATGAGAGCCTTGACAAGATAACCCAGTCAATATGTAGATGTCATCACTCTGTAAGGTGAGTGTATGCACACCAACATGAAATGCTTTCTCATTAACATCCCACATGTGGATCATGAAAAATTGTCTCTTGATTCTAAAGACATAATTGTTCTTGTATATCATAGACTTCATAACAATCAAGAGAAACAAAATATTTTTGTTGACATTCTTCATAAAATATGATGCAGGATCATCACTCCACCTCAGCACACACCAGCTAATTAACACGCGTGGTGAGAATTTAAGGAAGGAGAGGTTCCACCCTCTCATTTTGCCTCGAGAATCTAGGATGTGATCCAAGCATTCACTGAAGACAAGCTGGAAGAGAAAAATCGTGCTTTCACACAAGTTGGAGGTAAGGTCGCCATTAATAGGCTGACAATAGAAGGGATCTGCATCCGATTTGGAGCAGATTTCCATCATTGTGATTTGTCCATTAGACAGGTGTTTTGAATGGTGATTTGACACCACTAAATTAGCTTGCAAGGGAAGCTCGTAGAGCCCCTCTTGTATAAATATTTGTATTGTAAGAAAAGTAGAAGGTTGGGCTGGTTGATATAGAGGTTAGACGATAGGGAGTAGGAGGAAACCAGAGAGTCGAGACTTAGTTGCATCTCGGACTCCACCGTTGTAATTTGGCATTCCACCATTAATAGAAAATGACAATTTTTCTTATTTTACATTTTTGTTCAATGGATGTTGTGTTATGAATGTTGTTTACATGTTTGTGAATTGTAGATGAATGTTAGAAATCATCTGCAAGGATAGTGATACAATTTCCTATCTAAGAGTGTGTTGAGTTAGGTCTGGTTCTCTAGGCTAAGTGAAAGGAGTGCACAAAAGATATTGGAAACTATGTGAGCCAACGCAAGGAGTGTGTGTATGAACTCAATGGAGTAAGAAGAGAAGTTGCCAGGAGGGCACACCAGATTTACTCACAGACTCAGGGAGAAATTTCAAGGCAGTTAAGTTCCTTGAAAAGAAAGACTGTGTGGTGAGAAGCATAGTCTAGAGTTACTGAACACTTTGGAATACTCTGCCAGGAGGGCATCGAGCTTGTGTGAGCATACATAAGAGAAACACGATTGAAGGTGTTGGAGAATCCCAAAATTGTTGAACATTTTGGTGAAGGAAGGATTTGCAAGAAGTGCATTGACAAAGGAAAGGAGATGACTTAAAACTTTCCCTAAGGCTAAGGGAGAAGTTGTCGAAGAACTAAGCCATGTGAAAGGAGTGAACCTAAGGTGTTACAATCTCATCTTACAATCTCAAGAAGTAGAGCGAGAAGTTTCCAGGAGGGCACGAGAAACTCGTAGAGGAACTTGGAACGATGGAGGTTTTTAAGTCGAGCAAAGTTGCAGGAGAGTTGCACACATTTCTGCAAGGAGTGCAGAAAGACTTCGAGAATAGCCTAAGTCTCGAAAGGAGAATTGTGCTAAGTGTGCAAAGGAGTCAAGGACTTGCCGAAGTCCCGAATATGGAAAAGTCATCCATCGTCGAGGAGAAGACAGGTGGTAGAATTTCAAGAAGTTTGGAAGCAGGAACTTTGGAACGTTTGCGAAGGGAAAACAAGAGTCTTCGTGAGGTCGCAAAGAACAAATTAACTCCTGGTCATTGGATATAGAAGGCACATGGTAGAGAGTCACGTATTTCGAAGGAGGAACCCTTCGGAGAAGAGCTAAGAGGAAGTCTCAGAGAGATGATATTTGGAGAAATATTAGTCATCCATCGAGGAGGACACGTGGAGAGGGATCAACATTTCGTTGATTCACAAGTTGGGGAGAGCAGAGTTGGGAGTTGAGAGGACTCATGAATTCTTAAATCCCGAAGTGATCACAGTCGTTGATTGCAAGAGGAGCATGGACCGTATATCTAGTCTCGGAGTATTCGTCGATTCGGGAAATCGAGAAAAGGAGAAAGCAGCTCGTGAATGTCCTGAAGAACGGGGTCACCAAGGGAGATGACCCACGGTTACAAATTCATGGTCGTATCGAAGAGGGTACACAAGTGCCACATAGTAGGCGCCGAGGAAGCAAAAAGAGCCAGTTTCAAGTTGAATCGGTCCCATTAGGAGATGACGAGTCATTTGACTTGACGACTTGAACGATCCTATAACGGGAGNGTGGTATCAGAGCGACGATTTATTCTATAGATTTCAGGTGAAGGAGGAGCTAGAGATGCTCTTAGTTGTAGAGTGAACAAAAAACTTTCCAAGAGGGAAAGTAGAGGGTGAAGATAGCCACTGACGGTCATAAACATGGTCGAGGAGAAATCCACTCGCAGAGGAGTAGAGCGAATATGGACAAAGAGATTAGTGAAATCAGAGCATAGATGGAGAAGATAGCATTCAAGATGCAACAGGAGTCAAAAGTACACTGGAGGTACGAATGGCCTTTGAAGAGGACAACCAGATGGCCTGTTCAGGAGTTGTTGGCCAGAAGACAACAACAGGTGTTAAAGAGGTGGTTGAGGCATGTTGAAAACCACATTCATAAGGGAAAGATATCTGGCAAGGGTATTGTATTTTTCCAGGTGGGAAATGAGAAGGGATCAATGGATCTTATAGACTTCCAGGTGGGCAGAGGAGACATCCCAGATTTCCAGGTGGGAAAGGTCGGAGAGATGAGCTCAGATGAGATTTCACATCAGAGAATGTTGACAGATGAAGAGGAGGCAGAAGAAGAACCTCACTTAGATGTCTATTCATGCAGAACTGTGAGTCGCGTGAATGAAGATGATCACAAGTTAGAAACTTTCATCACAAGAAAGGAGAAGGATCAGAGGAGCATTCTGATCATTGGAGGAGTTGAGATATTCCTACCAAGCGGTCGAGGAGAGGCTAGAAAATATGTTGCAGATGCGATAGAAAGACATACAACAGAGACTGTCATGGAGGAGGAGGAACAAATATTGATGTCTGTCCCAATAGAATTATAAGAGCATTCAATATAATCACTTGACATTTTCAGCCAGGAAGTTGAATAGGAGATGACTACAACACTGGAGTATGCAGCCGAAGGGGAAGTAGACAACATAGAATTTGCTGGTCAATGTGAATAATTGGAAGCTCTTGAGAAGAGAGTGGAAATGCAAGGCATGCACATCCAACAGGCTAATTTGGAAGCATATGAAGGATCACACCAGCATGAGGAACAACTAGAAGAAGATGGAATGGGAACAACTGAAGGACTGGCATGAGAAAATCTGTCAGGAGAAGTGGTAGCTGAGAAATAGTTCAGTGATGATGAGCCTGCAGGAGTAGAGACTGCAACAGAGTAGCAAGATAAGGACACGAAGGGAGAAAATGTCTTGGGAAGTCAATGTGTTTTTCCCATCGACAAGGAGGGAGTGCAACGAGATAGTCTGCAATAGAAGAACCAACCCATGGAGCGGCTAGACGAGGTGAATGAGGAGATAAGAAATATGATGTTGGAGTCGCCAAAGGAATTGGTCAGCAAGAGGAAGATGGACGAAAATAAACATGCATGAGCAGCGAGGAAGATGCATCAGAAAAAGCAGCGGAGTAGAGGAGCTGAGAGACAACTCCAAGAGAAAGTTTGGGATCCAGGTGGATTTTAGCCACGTTGGAAAGCTCATGAGTAGGAGCTCATGCTTTTTTCCATTGTGGAGTATGATGCAGGATCATCTCTCTACCTCAACACGCACCAGTTAATTAACACGCGTGGTGTGCATTTAAGGAAGGAGAGTTGTCGCCCTCTCATTTTTCCTCGAGAATCAAGGACGTGATCCAAGCATTAATTGAAGCCAAGCTGGAAGAGAAAAATCATGCTTTCACACAAGCTGGAGATAAGGTCTCCATTAATAGGCTGATGGTAGAAGGTATCTGCATCCGTTTTGGAGCAGATTTCCATCATTGTGATATGTCCATTAGATAGGTGTTTTGAATGGTGATTTGACACCACTAAATTATCTTGCGAGGGAAGCTCGTAGAGCCCCTCTTGTATAAATCTTTGTATTGTAAGAAAAGTAGAAGGTTGGGTTGGTTGATACAGAGCTTAGATGATAGAGAGTAGGAGGAAACTAAAGAGCCAAGACTCAATTGCAGCTCGGACTCCACAATTGTAATTTGGCATTCCACCATTAATAGAAAATGACAGTTTTTCCTGTTTTACATTTATGTTCAATGGATGTTGTGTTATGAATTTCATTTACATGTTTGTGAATTGTATATGAACATTAGAAATCGTCTACAGGGATAGTGATAGAATTTCCTATCTGAGAGTGTGTTGAGTTAGGTCTGGTTCTCTAGGCTAAGTGAAAGGAGTGCGTGATAGAGATTGGAAACTCTGTGAGCCGACGCAATGAGTGCGTGTCTAAACTCAACAGAGTCATAGAGAATTTGCCAGGAGGGCACACTAGATTTATTCATAGACTCAGGGAGAAATTTCAAGGCGGTTAAGTTTTTTGAAAGGAAAGGTTGTGTGGAGAGAGGCATAGTACAGAGTTACTGAACACTCTGGAATACTCTGCCAAGAGGGCATCGAGCTTGTGTGAGCATACACATGAGAAACATGATTGAAGGTGTTGGAGAATCTCAGAATTGTTGAACATTTTGGTGAAGGAAGGCTTTGGAAGAAGTGCATCGACAAAGGAAAGGAGATGTCTTAAACCTTTCCCTAAGGATAAGGGAGAAGCTGTCAAATAACTAAGCCATGTGCAAGGAGTGTGCCTAAGTTGTTACAATCTCACCTTACAAGCTCAGGAAGTAGAGCAAGAAGTTTCTAGGAGGGCACGAGAAAATCGCAGAGGAACTTGGAACCGTGGAGGTTTTTAAGCCGAGAAAAGTCACAGGAGAGTTTCACATATTTCTACAAGGAGTGCAGGAAGCCTTCGAGAACAACCTAAGTCTTGAAACAAGAATTGTGATAAGTGTGTAAAGGATTCGAGGACTTGTTGAAGTCCTGAAAACAGAGAAGTCATCCATCGTCGAGGAGAAGACAGGTTGAATAATTTCAAGAAGTTCGAGAGTAGGAACTTCAGAAAGTTTGCGAAGGGAAAACAAGGGTCTCCATGAGGTCGCGAAGAAAGAATTAACTACAGGACGTTGGATCTGGAAGGCATGTGGCAGAGAGTCACGTATTTATAAGGAGGAACCCTTCGAAGAAGAGTCGAGAGGAAGTCTCGGAGAGCTGAGAGTCGGAGAAATATTAGCTGTCCATCGAGGATGACACGTGGAGCAAGATCGTGATTTCACTGATTCACAAGTCAAGGAGAGAAGATTCAGGAGTTGAGAGGACTTGCGAAGTCCGAACACGTGAAGTGATCACAGTCTTTGAGCACAAGAGGAGCACGGACCATAGATCTGGTCCCAGAGTATTCACCGATTTGAGAAATCGGGAAAAGGAGAAAGCATCTCGTGAAAATCCCGAAGCGCAGGGTCGTGAAAGGAGTTGACCCACGGTTAGAAATCCGTGGTCATATAAAAGAGGGTTCGCAAGTGCCACATAGTGGGCGCCGAGGAAGCAAAAAGGGCATGTGTCAAGTTGAATCGGTTCTATCAGGATCCGACGAGTCATTCGACTCGATGACTTGAACGATCCTAGACCGGGAGGTAGTGCCAGCCCCGAAGAAGAGGAAGGGGGGGGGGGTTGTCACCAAAATACTTTATTAGAATTCATATCAACAATATTATTATATAAATCATAAGTCAACAACATACTTTTTGAAACTTCAGTAAGAGTTTTTTCATTAGTTTCAAGAGAAAGCAAAGAAACATAGTCTTGATTTTGATAAATGGGTGAAGGGGAAACAAATATCTCAATATGATAATTTTCATGAATTTGTTCATAACTATCATATTGTTTAAAGTTTATTTCAAGAGACGATTCCTCTTCACTAACACAAGAATGATCATTTTTGCTGTAATAAACCTTTTCTTTCAACACTTGATCACATCCTTCATGGCAATATGAATTTTCATTCATAATACAATATTTAGTTTGAAGGAAATGTATAAAAGAAGGAATCTTTGAATCTAAAAAATCATTTTTATTGTTACCTTCCCTTTGTTCACTTAGATCTAATTCAATTTCTTCATTAGTAAATCTATGAAAATCACCTGCAAAATTGATACAAAAATCATCTTCCCAATCATTAAAATATTTATGATTTGAAATAAAAGACTTATCTTGTTCGTCGACAGTATGAAACAAAGAAAAATATATATCAAATTCTCCTTGTTCTTTTTCTTCTCTTTGCTTCTATGCATTTGGACCTTGATCTTTTATTTGACTAGGAATTTTCCCACAGGTACAAAGATTATTTTCAATCTCATCAACATCAATATACATTTGTTCCAATGTTGGGGACTTTCTTTCTCTGAGATAAAATGCCAAATCAGGATGATGTGCTAATACATAGTATACTTTGGTATCTACTTCAGAAGGACGAATATCAACTGGTAAATTATGATGTAAGTTCTAAAATCTTTTGTTTAATTTCATAACAATTTTGTCATTCATTCTTTTAATAGCATAAAACTTAGATAAGTATTGATGATGAGATTTTATCTCGTCCCATTTGTGCAAGAAAACATCATGAAAGTCATCCGAAGAAAAAATTGATTAAGTTGGTAAGTATTTAAACCATCTCTTAACCTCACCTACTAAAGATTGAGTGAAAATTCTCATAATGATATCTTCATATTGAACTTCTAAGCAATCTATGAGATGCTCAAAGGCTTCCATGTGCCTTTCTTCTATAATATCATATTCTCCATTAAATATGGGAAGATATTTGAAAAATTTAAAAGGTAGATCATGAAGAACCAATGGAAATTTAAGAGGTTTATACCTATTTAAATCCTTTGGATGAATTTTTACAAGTTGATCCCATGGTATATTAGAGACTGAAGATAGTTGTAAATTAATATTATCCTCAATCGGTTTGTAAGACTGATTAGGCTTTGGAGCAATAGGAATTTGATCAAGAAATATTTCGAAAGATGTTGAAGAATAAGGTTGATCATTATTTTCAGAAGGCAATAATAGAAAAGACTCATCTACGTGGGTAATATAATAAGAAACCAAGGGTTATTTTTCTAAAGTATGAGATGAGGTTTTGGCCTTATGATTCTCTGAATAAAAAAGATAGAAACAAATATTTTCTAAAAATATTTGACGAAGCAACAAATGACTAACAAATAGATCCAAAATATCTTGAAAGAAACTTGTCATTTGGTACCTGATGATTCTGAAACAGTTCTTCATTTCTTTGTCAAAGTATGATCTCCTAGTGAAATTGCTAGTGAATTTTTCAAATCATGGAGTCTCCAGGTGAAAAATTGAAACAACTAGTATGTGTGTCTGAATATCGTTCACCCTCAAGAATCAGATCTAATATTTGTCATACACCCAGGGAAGATGAAAATTTCAAATCTGTTACCCAACAATGGGGCCAAAATATGTTGTTACTGGAGATTTCTCTTGGCTTTAAAAGAGAAATGTATAGCACATTTTCAATCAACTTCTAACTAGAAAGATGGCCCTTCTAGCCAAAGGGGGGCTCCCCCTTATAATTGTAAAATATGGGCTGCTCAATCTCACCAAGCAACACTTAAACATAAAAGTAGAGTGGCCAGATTTAAGATAATAAACTTAAGGTTAAACATGGCATAGGAAATGAGACAATAGATCGAATAAATGGTTGTAAACCTCTCAGATCAGTAGCCTAAATCTATTGGGAATGGAATCTCATCTAAGATACTTCATGAAAGATAGAAGAAGGGAAGAAAAACACTGAAATCTCATACTTTGTAGAGGGAAAAAAGAAATCTCTACAAACTTGAAATGAAGAATAATTAATTTGTTGGGAATTATCAATGATGAATCCATAAAATCAAAATTTCGAGCATGTAAAACAAAATATCATGGTTAATATTATTTTTATATGAAAAGAAAGAAACAACTCCTCTCTCATTCATAAGGTTTAACAATAAAAAATTAGGTCCAGTCAAATCTCACAACATATATATGGAAATCTAAGATCTTAAAGCCTCCTTTATATATGCAACATTGGATTTTGTACCAATTTGTCACACCTTTAAACCTAATAGCAGTGTTACATCAAAATAAAAATTAAAAGTGATGGCATAATAAGAAGCTAAAAACTGAAAAAGAAAAGAAGGACAATGCTCTAAGTAAAATGAGCAATGAATCCAATGAATCAATGCTTGTTTTCTGAGAACATTTACAATAACCACACAAGATTTTACAAAGAATGTATCCTCACTGCCAAAATTATTCCTAAGGTTACCTCTCTTAGCTCAGTCTTCATGTGCTCATTTTATTTCCCTCCAATGTTGAATGTATGCCTCTATACTTGGAAATAATTGCTCAATTGATGCCTTGAAATCTACATGGAAATTTGGAACCAAATTTCCAAATAGGATTATAGTTGAAGAGGATTTGTATCTCTCAACACCTTTGATTTTTTTTTTCCTCCTCCTCTATAATTCTTTTTATCTTCATTCTCAGCAAAAATATTATTAAAAATATATTAAAAATCAAAGCACAAACACAATAATAGAAATTATTAAAATTACCTTTTCAAAGAAAATAAAAAAGAATCATAGATATAAACTATGAAAACATTAAATTTTCTAGTTTCTTCGTCATTGACAATGAATAATATGGAATGAGATCCCAACAGAAAATTGTTTTGATAGTCAAGCATTTCTTAAAAGTTCACACGAGAAACTCAAAGTGTTTCAATTTCATAGCCTATTTTCTGCTAAATTTTTGGAGCATTTAATGATCATATTTGGTTGAATAAATGTTTCTAGATTGTTCTCCTTGATCTCAGATTTCCAACGAGTCCTCACATACCCAATTTCGTGTCGCATATCTCGAGATATGACCTCTAGAAATCAAGGTCCTCTAACAACTCAGTTTAAATTGATGAACAAAAAGTGCATTTTGTGTAAAGTTTAAAAATAATAAAAAAAATAGATATCCCACATGCATGGGAAGGGACAAACTATTAACTTTTATATACAAATATACATGGAGGTTAAAATGTGAACGTAAAGTAAGGTCGTGGGTGCGGCGTAGTGGTAAGGTCGGTCATGTAATGACGGTCAGGTCTCGGGTTCAAACCCGAACATGGGCGTTGCTCGCTGCCTAATTAACCGTTCTGAGCCAAGCTCACCACCTTTC